>NIJG01000045.1:286748-345039 GCA_002201625.1 Euglossa dilemma | reverse complement strand
TAATATTAATATTAATATTATTATTAGTAAAAATATCACCCCGATTAATAAATTCATCGCGTATACTTCAAGAATAAATAACACGATTTCAAAAACTTGGGAAGCAAATTGAAAATTACGAATTATCGACGATAATTTAACGTATCGGAATACGTATACGTATAAAATCGTTTTTCGATCGGAGTAACTAATAAAAATCGGATCAATCGCGTCGGAGCGATAAAACGGTGGAGAGCGTGATAAAATAAAATCTTGAAATATCGGAGCATTTAGAGAAAGAACGGGAGAAGGAGGATGTACCGGCTAAGTCATAGGATCGTAATCGAGCGATTGGATGGCTCGTGTTGGGGTGAAACAGGGTCGCGAGCTTTTTCACGGTCCAGTCGCGGTGATCGAATTCGCAAGTCGCAGGAAATGACGGGACCCCTTTATCCAGAGGCCTGACTGGATGAACTCTGAAATGGTGCTGGATTACGATGTCACATGGGCCGGGACCGGTGGCCAAGGGGCGCCAAATATATTGTCTGTCGCATGCATCGCGTACGCGTACATACAGCCCTGAGGCTAGCGAGCGTAACGCTGACGCGACAGATTGGCTCGGATAAATTAATTTCATTTACCGGTGATTTAGGCGATCTGCGAATACCGGGGATCCCCATTTGACATTCTACACGCACCCCATGCCGCCTCGCTACTCGGAGGAACGTGGTTCCCTCTTTACGCCTCTGGTGCATCTAGATACAATTTCGCTGCATACGCGAACGTTCCTAATGAATTTTGTCACGCCCAACTGTTTTCACTGCCGCGAAATTTCCAGCTCTGATCTTCTACTTTTAACATCGTATGATAATAGGTATAGCATAAAGAGTATAGGGTTCGTATCCTGTTGTGTTTTTGACAAAGCAATGTTTTGTTAATTGTTTATGATACGATTTAAATTCTTTTCAGAAAAATCGGTGTTTTTTTTCTTCTTCTTCCAAATGTAGATGATATGTGGATTTTTATCTTGTTTTCTATTACAGAGTCTTTGAAATTTGTACTTTTAGATGATTACGCCTCTGATGCATCTAGATACAATTTCGCTGCATACGCGAACGTTCCTAATGAATTTTGTCACGCCCAACTGTTTTCACTGCCGCGAAATTTCCAGCTCTGATCTTCTACTTTTAACATCGTGTGATAATAGGTATAGCATAAAGAGTATAGGGTTCGTGTCCTGTTGTGCTTTTGACAAAGCAATGTTTTGTTAATTGTTTCTGATACGATTTAAATTCTTTTCAGAAAAATCGGTGTTTTTTTTCTTCTTCTTCCAAATGTAGATGATATGTGGATTTTTATCTTGTTTTCTATTACAGAGTCTTTGAAATTTGTACTTTTAGATGATTACGCCTCTGATGCATCTGGATACAATTTCACTGCATACGCGAACGTTCCTAATGAATTTTATCACGTCCAACTGTTTTCCCTGCCGCGAAATTTCCAGCTCTGATCTTCTACTTTTAACGTCGTGTGATAATAGGTATAGCATAAAGTGTATAGAGTGTCTTCGGTACAGAAATATTTCGTTAATTATTTATGACACGATTTAAATATGATACAGGAAAGGAAGGTTTTTTTCTTCTTTCTAATATAGGTGACACGTCGATTTTTGTTTTGTTCTCTATTATAAAGCCTTCAAATTTTTTACTTTCAGGTGATTACGCCTCTGGTGCATCTAGATACAATTTCGCTGCATACGTGAACGTTGCATATGAATTTTGTCACGCCCAACTGTTTTCCTTGCCGCAAAATTTTCAGCTCTGATCTACTTTTAACGTTGTTTGTGATAAACATAAAGAGATAGGGTTCGTGTCCTGTTGTGTCTTTAGTAAAGAAATGTTTTGTTAATTATTTATGACACGATTTAAATTCGATACAGGAAAATCGGTATTCTTTTTTATCTCCTTCTTTCAAATGTAGATAATGTGTCGATTTTTGTTTTGTTCTGTATCGTATGTGATAGATATAGCACAAAGAGTATAGGGTCTCTTAGATAAACGAATGTTTTGTTAATTATTTATGACACGATTTAAATTCGATTCAGGAAAATCGGTGTTTTTTTTCTTCTTCCAAATGTAAATGATACGTCGATTTTTGTTTCGTTCTCTATTATAGAGTCTTTAAATTTTGTACTTTCAGGTGATTAAAATTAATGGATGAGAAACACCGCTCGTTTCCGCACATCATCGAATACCGAAGGAAACAGTTTGGCTAGTGGTGATCCGCAACTTTCCAGCTGCGCAACTCTGGTTTTAATACAATTACGGCAAAACCTAATACCCCACGGGAATGCTGTGTTTGTGTCAAAGATGGGTTTCCATCGTGCCAGAAACAAAACCGATGCGCCAAGAGCGGGCTATAATTAATTCTAAATAATACATAGTTGAAAATTGAATAGAAAATCAGATGTAACTCTTCATATTCGACAATAATTGTACGAAGAATATATCTAACCCTTTATTGGGGAAAGAAAAATATCGTATACCAGAGTTTTCAAGTTGACAAAGAATTTTATATTAAATTGCAACTTCTTTAACAGTTGGTTTACGGGAACCGTCAATTTGACGGATGGGTTGCTTCATTTGTACGATATTACCAGATATAATTAACTTATATTAAGTCTGTTAATATTGCGATTCTTTTCTAATTAAATCCATCGTTTGTTTTTTTAAATAAAACATGTGGTTTCCTTTAACCATAAATCTAATGGGTTCCGTAGAAATAGGTAAACAGAAACCGCCCGTAAACCTAGTGTTAAAACAATTATGATGAATAAAAAATTAAATATTGCTTATTTTAAGTCAATCGACACGTAACCACTATTAACTATCCTTAAATTTACTATTAAAACAAACTATTTTTCTGTCATATTTATTTTCTGTACAACTTTTTACAATTTAAACATTACACAGATCCTTGTAATTCGAAATATGCTCGCACAATACTATACATATCGAATAACACATTGAATATTGAAGCTTAAACAAGGTATAATCACAGGAACGAAATACACAGGAGCAATAACCACTAAAAGCTCTCATGCTCTTCTGCATTTACCACACCCCCGTTTCGGCGGAAGTCAATCGAGACGGAGGAGCGTTGTTGCCTGCAACAAGGCGTGTAAGGGAAGCGCAAAACACTTCATATCCTCGCCTCTTGTAAATAGCAAACGCGTCTAGCCCTTAGAAGGGAACACCGCCGTGGAGAAAATCGGGTGTACAGCACGAGGGAAAAATTCGTGGGCCGAACGTGGCGAAGGGCTCCCCGGAGACGTTGCATCGCCAACAAGAAGATATGAATTTTCCTTTCTCTCTCTCTCTCCCTCTCGAAGACAGAAAAAAAAGAAGAACGAGCAGAGAGACAAAGAGAAGCGTCGCGAGACCGGAGAAACGAGGATAAAACGAATAAAAAGAAGAGAGAATGCAAGTTCGAGCGATATAAAACTGCTAGACGGCATCGTGTAGTCGCGATATTTTCAAGCGGTCTGAAATTATGCCAGGGCCGACGTCCGAAAAAAAAGGGGACAGGGGCCGCAATTACAGTTGGAAAAGTTTTTTGGGAAAACAGCGAGTTTAAGAAGTGACATTCGTCTCTCGAAATTAACCCTGGCCCGCACGTGCCCGCGATACGAATGGCCGCGGCCATTTTTACCCTGGCCATCCGGTGTAAAAAGGACGCACGGATGCAACATTAGGCACTGGCACGATGAAATAGAGGGTCCATCCCTCCGCTCTTTGCTCTTACCCGGCATCAAGAGATTTCCCGAAAGTTTCGCGGAAATTATGTCGACTTTTCCAGAGATACGTGTCCCCGGCACTGTCTCGCCGCCGGGATTTATAATGGCCCCTTGGAAGAAAGTTGCGGCACGCGACGAATTTCGCCGATGCACGCGGGCTGCTTAACGTGTTATTTAGCCGCACGCAACGACATCGTGTTACGTGATGCTTTCGAGAAATAAAACGACGTCAGGCGTAACAGGTGCGCGTTGAATAATTTAAACCCTTTCTTCGTTGTCTCTCTCCCTTTCTTTCCATTTGGGTTACTTCCACTCTCGTTAGGCTCCTAGGATTTAATTTCGACATCTTGCGGATACGATTTGGTTATATCTGGTAGAGGATGGACAAATGTGTTAACGTAGTTGTTGTATAGATGTATGTCGTCGCTATGTCGATCGTAATTGACGATGGTTAGTGACGATCGGTTCCTCGAGGATACGTGTGCTATGCCCACGATTCTTTAGTGGACTGTTTTTAATACGATACCGTTCGGTATTTATATCTGTCCTTGGTAGGGTCATGTACCTTATGACTACTTGGAATTTCCGAACTCGAGGTGCAAGGTGTGAGTTACACAAAAAATGGAAGATAATCACTGCTCTACATTGCAGGTACTCGGCGTATATGACGGTCAAGCGTCTAGGTGCCATTATGGTTTATCTGAGGTGCGCGATCAGTGGTATGGAATTTTCCAAGCAGCATTAAACCGCCGAAATGATATTTCAAGGATTAATAGGTATAAGAACTCAGAAATTAGGACTCAGATATAAGGACTTGGATAGATAGACTCAGATATAAGAATTCAGAATTAAGGATTCAAATATAAGGACTCAAATATAAAGACTCAGAAATAAGGACTCAGATATAAGAACTCAGAAATAAGGACCCAGATATAAGGACTCTGATATAAGGACTCCGAAATAAGAACTCAGAACTCAAAACTCAGAACTCAAAACTCAGAAATAAGGACAACCGCCGAAGTGGTATTTCAAGGATTAACAGATATAAGAACTCAGAAATAAGGACTCAGATATAAAAATTCAGAAATAATAAGGACTCGGATATAAGAACTCCGAAATAAGAACTCAGAAATAAGGACTCAGATATATGAACTCAGATATAAGGACTCAGATATAAGGACTCAGAAATAAGGACTCAGAAATAAGGACTCAGAAATAAGGACTCAGATATAAGGACTCAGCTATAAGGGCTCAGATATAAGGACTCAGATATAAGAACTCAGAAATAAAGACTCAGATATAAGTATACAGAATTCAGATATATGAACTCCGAACTTAGGTATTGTATGTCGTCATTATGTCAATCTTAATTGACGGTTAGTGACGACCGGTTCCTCGAGGATACGTGTGCGATGCCTACGATTCTTTAGTGGACTGTGTTTCATTCCGATACCGTTCGGTATTTATATCTGTTCTTGTTAGAGCCATGTACCCTATGACTGCTTGGAATTTCCGAACTCGAGGTGCAAGGTGTGGGTTACACAAAAAATGGAAGATAACCACTGCTCCGCACTACAGGTACCTGTCGTATATGACGGTCAAGCGTCTAGGTGCCATTATGGTTTACCTGAGGTGCGCGATCGGTACTATGAGATTTTCCAAGCAGCAATAAACCGCCGAAACGGTATTTCAAGGATTAACAATAAATAAATTGGGGATGTTTTGATAGGCTATCTTCCATGAATATGTCTGACGAATCTTTTATATCCGATTGATTAAATTTTTGGGCGTAAAATTAAATTGGCGTGAAACAAAAATGTAATAACAAATCAAACGTGTACCGATTCGAATGATAAAATTCATGAAAACTCCAATAATGAAAAACTAACCTAGCAGCATTCGCAATTCTCGGTAAAATGTTCTGAATTCTTTCGTATTATCACCCTATGTTATCGCGCAATTATTCGGAAATGAATATATAGGGTAGAATTGAATTACAAAATTCTGGTGATCGCTCTACTCTGGTTTTTCCGTCGGAACTTCGGTTCACGGCGCGTTTTCTATTTATTTCCATCGATTTCAATCCCTGAATATACAATAAGGGAATCGACAGGATTATAATTAAATCGTTTAACAACGACTTAAGTTTGGAAGCTCATTTTATTCCAATTTAGGGAATTTAAGCGGTGCGACCGAGTGCTAAAATGGTCGGTACCCCTGGCGTCGATCAGGTAGGCCAGAACGGTGTAACGTGAAATTGGTACTTTGAAATTTCATTAGTGAAGTCAGGTGGCGTCACAGATTCAATTAGCTTTTTATTGGATTTCGAACTGTGCGAACTGTCAAAGCGATAACCGCGTGCCTGCTACCGTCGCACTAACACCCTCGCGCGTTGTGTATACGGCTGTGTATGTACGCGTCAGATGAGACACTCTAAACGATCACCTTTTCATTTATTTGCTACTCTTGTCCCATTAATGGCGAACATTAATTAAGAAAATAAAAGCTTAATGTTATCGAGTCCTTCGATCGCGTGGAAAGACTAAATCGCTTAGAATTCTTTGTAGAAAACCTGTCTGGTCTATACAACGAGGGAAAAATAAATTCTGCTGGTCAATAGCGCAGATAAATCGAGATCAAATATTTTTATGTACAAGTATGTGTATCGTTAACCCTTTGCACTCGATGATTTTTTTTGTTAGAGAAGAATAGTAATTCGAAAATCTTCTACCATAAAGTTAACGATATTTTTCAAATGGTAAATAAGAAATCCTATGAAAATTAAGACATGGAATTATTTTATCTCGACATTCTATGCATCGGTGAGTAATTTTAAATTTGATATATCGATTAATATCGATCTTTAGAATCTGATGAGAGTCGCCTCTCGAGTGCAAAGGGTTAATANGTTTTAACATTTTTCGAAACGGAAAAATAGAAGAATCGGTGGAGCGTATATTCGCGTGAAGGGTTAATTTCCAAATTCGAAAATATCTCAGTATCTATATAGATATTTTATATATATTATATTACAGATATTTCATACAATTATTCACTACCATAATTCCTCCTTTACTTAGAATTTTCTCGCTGATTTTAACTTTTAACTAATAACTTTTTCTAACTTTTATCTAACTTTTATCAAAGTTTTAACATTTTTCGAAACGGAAAAATAGAAGAATCGGTGGAGCGTATATTCGCGTGAAGGGTTAATTTCCAAATTCGAAAATATCTCAGTATCTATATAGATATTTTATATATATTATATTACAGATATTTCATACAATTATTCACTACCATAATTCCTCCTTTACTTAGAATTTTCTCGCTGATTTTAACTTTTAACTAATAACTTTTTCTAACTTTTATCTAACTTTTATCAAAGTTTTAACATTTTTCGAAACGGAAAAATAGAAGAATCGGTGGAGCGTATATTCGCGTGAAGGGTTAATTTCCAAATTCGAAAATATCTCAGTATCTATATAGATATTTTATATATATTATATTACAGATATTTCATACAATTATTCACTACCATAATTCCTCCTTTACTTAGAATTTTCTCGCTGATTTTAACTTTTAACTAATAACTTTTTCTAACTTTTATCTAACTTTTATCAAAGTTTTAACATTTTTCGAAACGGAAAAATAGAAGAATCGGTGGAGCGTATATTCGCGTGAAGGGTTAATTTCCAAATTCGAAAATATCTCAGTATCTATATAGATATTTTATATATATTATATTACAGATATTTCATACAATTATTCACTACCATAATTCCTCCTTTACTTAGAATTTTCTCGCTGATTTTAACTTTTAACTAATAACTTTTTCTAACTTTTATCTAACTTTTATCAAAGTTTTAACATTTTTCGAAACGGAAAAATAGAAGAATCGGTGGAGCGTATATTCGCGTGAAGGGTTAATTTCCAAATTCGAAAATATCTCAGTATCTATATAGATATTTTATATATATTATATTACAGATATTTCATACAATTATTCACTACCATAATTCCTCCTTTACTTAGAATTTTCTCGCTGATTTTAACTTTTAACTAATAACTTTTTCTAACTTTTATCTAACTTTTATCAAAGTTTTAACATTTTTCGAAACGGAAAAATAGAAGAATCGGTGGAGCGTATATTCGCGTGAAGGGTTAATTTCCAAATTCGAAAATATCTCAGTATCTATATAGATATTTTATATATATTATATTACAGATATTTCATACAATTATTCACTACCATAATTCCTCCTTTACTTAGAATTTTCTCGCTGATTTTAACTTTTAACTAATAACTTTTTCTAACTTTTATCTAACTTTTATCAAAGTTTTAACATTTTTCGAAACGGAAAAATAGAAGAATCGGTGGAGCGTATATTCGCGTGAAGGGTTAATTTCCAAATTCGAAAATATCTCAGTATCTATATAGATATTTTATATATATTATATTACAGATATTTCATACAATTATTCACTACCATAATTCCTCCTTTACTTAGAATTTTCTCGCTGATTTTAACTTTTAACTAATAACTTTTTCTAACTTTTATCTAACTTTTATCAAAGTTTTAACATTTTTCGAAACGGAAAAATAGAAGAATCGGTGGAGCGTATATTCGCGTGAAGGGTTAATTTCCAAATTCGAAAATATCTCAGTATCTATATAGATATTTTATATATATTATATTACAGATATTTCATACAATTATTCACTACCATAATTCCTCGTTTACTTAGAATTTTCCCGCTAATTTGAACTTTTAACTAATAACTTTTTCTAACTTTTACTAACCTTTAATTAACTTTTAAATTTTTTCGAAACGAAAAAATAGAAGAATCGGTGGAGCGTATATTCGCGTTAAGGCTTCATTTGCAAATTCGAGAGTGTCTCGGTATCAGCTGCGATCTCGGGGGTCATGGTCGAGAAAGTTGCACGCGCCGACCTGCCATTGCATGAAAACGAAAGGGAGAAGACGGGATCGGGGAGCAGCAAAAACTGAAACTTGGCTGGCAGGCGGGGGTGCCCGTGCATCATAGGTTTATGGTTTCGCGATGGCATTTATAAGGTTTGCTCGACTTGGCGGGCAAGTTCCACGGGCGGACTCATCCCAAGGTTTGGGGTGGCCATGCTGCAAACCGCGTCATTATCCTCGTGATATATATACCGGGAGTGCCGTTAATGCGTCTCGGGCTTCCTTATTGAAAAATATTGCGTTGATTCCGCATTAAAGCAACGGCTCGCCTTCCCTTTCTCCGTCTCTCTTTCTTCCTTCCCGTTTTTATCCTTTCCTCCGCTTTTACTTTCTACTGCTTTGTGGGTCAGCCTCGGACCACTTTCGTCACGGCACATATTTTCTCTCTTCCCGAACGCGCCAAGTTCAAGGGAACGATCGTTACGTTGCAAACGGTGCATTTTTTCTCGTATTGCAAATTAGTTGCTAAGTCGTTCGCGAGATTTATAGGAAATGAATTATTAACGAGGCTATTCGATCATGTTCGATCATTTTATCAGGGCTGAAGGGTTCTGTGGGATCCGTTTTACCAATTACAAATTTTTCTTTCTTTCTGTCAAACACGAATTTTGGATTTATTCTCGAGATTGATATCGGAATAATTTAGTTGTGTATGTTTGAAGATGCTTAGCTTCTTGCTCTACGATTTAACGATAAATTATCAATACAGTTGCGATTACTGTTTTCAGAATTTCTCTTTCTGTAATTATTATAAATATATACCTGTGTTGCGACACAGCGAAGAAGGTTGAACGTGTCTCGTCTTTCTTACGAATTAAAGTGCAATTACTGGAAACGTGTATAGAAAATTTATGACAACTAAATTCAAGAAATTGGATCTACGTGCGACTGACCCAACGACACACGTTTATAAATCACGACTCAAAACAATAGCTAAAGGCAACTCCTGTGTTTTCTTCCATAAGAAGCTAAAAGCTCTTCTGACACATCCATTATCTAATCAGAACACTATTTTTTTCCACTGCCAAATTCGGTAACAACCAATCACAGCATACTCGAACCGAACTAAATCGACTATCAAACAGATTGCATCAGAACGACATCGAGCACCAAACATTACGAACTTTATTAAATCAGAACGAAAATGACAATCAAAAAGAACACAACGAAAACACGATCAGAGCACTATCGACAGAACGCAGACAACGCATCATCAACATCACCAAATCATTTATCGTTTAATCATTATTTATAATGATTCAATCGATGATAAATGTTTGAATCGTTGAAATCTTTAAACCCAATATGATAAAGTGTGAAACCCGTGTATTTTATTAGATAAATCCAGAGTCTCAACATTCGAGAAACTGAAAGTACAAGAGAGTACAAGAGATAGAATTGTAATTAATATATTTACTTATCTTCACCGTACAACTGAGATTACTATTATCTATGGTGTGTTTAGGTAGTTTCTGAAGATCGGTATTCTAGTATTAAGTTCCAATGGCGCGTGCCATGATCAACAATAGAGTCGGCCACACGTCGAGCCATTTCGTCCGAACACGGTGAAGAATAACACGTAACTGAGGCAGAAAGACACGAAAACTAACCACGAGTCTAACCAGTCTTGTTTACGTTGGGCCCTATCTGCAAACCACGTTTCTCGCCTATGACACTCGTGTTTGGCTCGATTTTCTTACCACGTGCCTCACACGATATCGTAGACAAAGAGTTAATTAATATTCATTAATATGAATTAAACGTTATTGAGACTATGTTCATTATACGTCGAACAAAGTACGTGGTTATATATTGTACTTTAGAGATATTAGATTAGAAGATTACAAGGTTATTTTTATATAATTTAAAATTCAGATTAGCAATTAATTTTTTAATTGAAATATGAAATCAATTTTTTAACATAATGTAGGGATTTTTATTTAACACTAAATCTACCATGATCTAAATAATCGTTTCCTAAGCATTCATTAAAAATTCTGCGTTCAAACATTACCATTTTAAATTACTTGCCTTTGCGATTTTTCTTCGAATATACGTATAAGTCATTTTCTCAATGTTATTCTATTTTTTCAAAGCTTCTAGTTCTTTTTCATTCAATGATTTTTTCGTTACAGAAAAATGACGATTCGAAGACTTTCTATCGGAATGTCCGCGATATTTTTAAAATGGTAAGCAAGAAATAGTATAGAAATTAACCCTTTGCACTAAGAGACGGGCCACAGTCGCCATTTAATCATATTCTAAACATCAGTGTTAATTAATATATAAAATTGAAATTTACCCAGCGATGCGTAGATTATCGAAGTAAAACAATTCTACGTCTTAATTTCTATACAACTTCTTATTTCCCATTCTAAAAATATCACTGTCTCAATGACAGAAAGTCTCCAAATTACCATTTTTCTGTAACAAAAAAATCGACGAAAAGATCGTCGAGTGCAAAGGTTTAAGACGTAAAGTTATTTTACATCGACACGATAAATTTGAAATTATAAAAATAGTATATTCCTTTTAAAATTTTCCATGGATTTCTTTTTCCCGAACCTAATATATCAAAGGCGACAAACAACGCGAGTTTTCGACGAACTCATTTGTATCACCGAGTGGAATAATCCGCTTGATAATTGTTACATATCAATTTGAAATTTATTTACCGTGCAACTACCTGCAAAAATAAATAAATAAATAAATACGTCGTATAAGATGACGTTACTTTAAAGTTCGTACAATTTTTGTATTAAATATAAACAAGAGTATGTTTGTTACACTTTCAATCAAAGTCTTGAAAGACTCTTTTCAGATCGTGGATGCAAATCACGTCGATTTCTCGTTAAACTATCTTTCTTCTCTCGCAGCTGGAACGATGGTAAATTATCGAGAACACCTTTGCCGAACTTGCAGGACGTGACAAAAGAAAAAGAAACCGGTGGCAGACATCGGTGGAGGCTGTCGAAGGGGGTCCGGTGGTTTCGATGGGCCCGGGACAAGTGTATCCGGCTAACAGCGGGACGTACCGATAAATCAGGCCGGAAACGCGTAACGCGCACGCGCAGCGAGAGGAAAAGAGGACGCGTGGCGTGAGCTGGTTCGGTTTTATCAACCGGTCCTGCATAGACCGTATGTACGGGGCCGCCCTCCCAACGAGACACTAAATTTCACCGGCAAAAAGTATTCCCTGTTTTTATCTCCGACGAGATGGCGTTAAGCTTAATTTTCTTTTAGCCGAGCCGCGACCGGGCGTACGCTTTAAGTCCGTGCGCGCTCCGGAAAGAAATTTATCGGCAGAGTAAAGAACTTTCGAAGATTAGCCGGGCTGCCAGCGGGATTTATCTTTCGGCAATGGATTGCGTTTTGGCCAGATAGCGTTCCCCTGTTTAGGCGGTCGCTTTCTTCGTTCTAGTAGCTAAGAGGAAACGAATCGGGGACCATGAGGTTTTTTTAATTCGCATGTGGTTGTATTCGAACGAAATGACGAGGATCCGAGAGGATCAATGCGGTAAGGACTGATGATAATGAATTATTTCCTTTTTTTGGAGGGGTTTTTTGTTCTTTTGCTGGAAAGGATTAAAAACAAATCCTTTCGCTGGATTGAGACGCCATCTATACGCGATGGGTGACTATAGTCATCGACCATCAAAATAGTGACGAAGATTAAGATAATTGCTATCGTTCTTATTAACTCCCTTCGCGAAGAATTCTTAGAAGACTTCGTTCGCGTAATTTTTATATAATTCTTCTATTTAATATTTTGTATATTTCGTTGGATTCTTTATGGATTAAGACAAGTGCTATCGTTCTGCTTAGATCTCTTTGTAAAAAATTTCAAACGTTTATATCTCTTCGCGAAGAATTGCAAGCCGTATTGCGATGGTTGGTTTTCTCTATCTTTCTTTTTTCCAAAAAGATTGGTTCTGCATTCTCAAGCCTTCGTTCGCGTAATTTTTATTTAATTCTTCTATTAAATATTTTATTTAATATTTTGTGTGTTTCGTTCGGTTCTTTAAAGAGTAAAACAAGTGCTATCGTCCTGCTTAGATCTCTTCGTAAAGAATTGCAAGCGTTTAGATCTCTTCGTGAAGAATTGTAAGGCGTATTGCGATGATTGTTTCTTTCTATCTTTCTTTTTTTTCAAAAAGATTAGTCCCGAATTCTAAAGACTTCGTTCGCATAATTTTTATATAATTCTTCTATTTAATATTTCGTATATTTCGTTCGATTCTTTAGGGATTAAGAGGAGTGCTATCGTTCTGCTTAGATCTCTTCGCGAAGAATTGCAAGCGTTTAGCTCTCTTCGCGAATAATTATAAACCGTATTACGATGATTGGTTTCATCTTTCTTTCTTTTTTTCATGAATATTCGTTCCGAATGCTAAAGACTTCGTTATTTTTCTGCATTTTTGACACCGCAGCTAAACCAACCGTAGCGAAAGGGTTAAAAATATTATTCCCCCATCGTTCATTGCTTTTTATAAATTTATCACATCCGATAGTTGATTAAATTGCATTTGCACGAAGCTACAATATTCAGAAGTATAATATTGACATTTTTAAATTGCTTCTTTTATTTAATATTCTGTATATTTCATTCGGGCTTTATTTTGTCCTTGTTTACGAAGTTTTATTAATTTATATTTTTATTTATATAGTCTTCGTTGGTCGGCAAATAAAAATCGGCAATAAATTCAGCTAATTCGTTAATCGTGGAAATGGCTTTTGCATATCTGCAAGCATGCGTTAAGTTTTGTGACAACTTATGACAAGCACGTGTAATTAGCCTTTGTAAACGTTCGTCAGTCAACACCGGCTTAGCTGAAAGGCAATTAGGCAGTGAAATAGACCATCAGGCAATCGAGTCGTAAAGGTTGTGTGCGTTCCTCGAGGATTTGAATGGAAGACAATTAGGCGAAGTTATAATCAAGCTGACCAACGATTATGGCACGTAACGGCCCATCAGATAAAGTGGAAACGAAGCGTCGGTTAAGCATATGAGCCGACGTTGCGTACACCGGTGTATTTACTGGACGTTCGTTGAACATTCTGAGGATTTGTTTGCACTGCGGATTACGACGGTTCGCAAGCGTACCGACGTCATCCTCCTGTATACCAACCGTTGACACTACGCTCTTCTCCGAAGGCTTAATCTCATAAGATGCGGACAAATTGGCGCTGATTGGGTTGAACGATCTCACCATTACGTTCGTTTCGCATGAAATTCTTTGCGCACTGCTGGAAAATTCATCGAAAAAATAAGAAGCTAATCGGAAGATTTAACCATAGGTAGAGGGAACGGAAAATTATACTACCGCATATGTGGTCCCAAATATTATTAAGCGATATAAACAAAATTGAGGAATAATTATAATTTTGGCAGAAATAAGTAACGTAGTTTAAAAAAAGAAAAATTGAGAAATCTCAATTTTGCTCGATACAAATATGATAATCGATACGCTATTTAATTTTATTTAAAAAAGAAATTGCATCTCGCGGAATTCATTAATTAATCGAAAAAATAGGAAGCTAATCGGAAGATTTAACCATAGGGAGAGGAAACGGAAAATAAAACTAACGCACATATGATCCCAGATATTAAGATATATAGAAATAAGCGATATAAAGAAAATTTGAGAATAATTATAATTTTCGCAGAAATAAATAACTGAATTCGGAAAAAGAAAAATTGAGAAATCTCAATTTTCCTCGATACAAAAATGATAATCGATACGCTATTTAATTTTATTTAAAAATAAATTGCATCTCGTATAAATCATCAATTAATCGAAAAAATAGGAAGCTAACCGTGGAATTTAACCATATATATAAACAAAATTGAGGAATAATTATAATTTTGGTAGAAATAAGTAACGTAGTTGAGAAAAAAAAAGAATTGAAGAATCTGATTTTTTCTCGATACAAAAACGATGAATCGATACACTATGTGTTTTTATTTTTAAAAAATCGCATCTCGTGTAATTCATTAATGAAATTGGACTTTTTGACACCGCTTCTTACGCTAATAGTGTTTATCTTCTTCTTTTTTTTTTAAATTCGTCGATATAGGGATGATAAATATCTTGTAACGTTTTTCGATTCGATAGGGAAAGGAGAAATCCTCCGAAATGGACTTGTGCAAGATCCATACCTTAAGGCGGCCTTATCTTCCCTGTCCTTTAGATTTGGGACCTTATCGATGCCATGAAGAGCCTTCGAGGAGATTTGCCGGAATCCTTTCCTGACCGTAGGAAAAAAAATATTACTAATACGGGCATATGATCGAATCTCGAAAATGCCATCCAGTAATTTGCCTGCCGTAAAAGTTATCGATATTGCCCGAGATACTTATCGACGGCTATAAGTATAAAACTTCACTTCCAAGCGCGCCGTTTTCCAATAACTTGGGATCATTATCTTTATTCATGCGTAAAAGATAAAGAAGGGAAAATTTATTTTACCTCGGCCACGTTTTGCCAGGCTCAGTGGAACCAAGATTCGATTTCATTTCATTTCCAGGGGAAATAAAATGTCAAAATGCTAACGTTAAACGAATGGACATACTTTCCCGATAAACAGCTACGAAATACTGTGAAACGATTCGACTTGTAACTTACAAGATCGACTGTGATTCCAAAAAATTGAAACATAAATTCTACCAACGACATTCCCCATATTTATGTCCATAAATTGTTTAAATCGCACGAATTGAATAAAACAAAAATTCCTAAGAATAAAAAATTTCGATCTCTCTTCTAGATTACCTTACATCGAACTTATCTTTATCTTTATCTTTATATTTATCGACTCGATACAGTTAAAATAATGAAATTCCAAACAAAATACTCGTTTTCGAACCGAATAATATCCTATCCCATTCGGTATGATATTGGATAAAACAAAAACTAAAACTGGTTAAAAAATATTCTAACCCCACTTTAGATATATCTTACATCGAACGTATAAAAACCTTAACAAGCTTCCAAACGAAACGACTATTTCATTGCATGAAATAAAATTTCGCATTCAACGTTCAATTGAACAAATTACACGAAACAGAAACTGCAACCGATGCGATAGTATTGATCTCTTCTTCGGGACGGCATATCAAAACTTATCAAAAGACTGGATAGAGAACTGACGTAAAAAAAAAAAAAAAATTCCAAACAAAACGACTATTCATCGAACTGAATAAAAAAGCTGCCATTCAACGCGATCATGGGATCAGCTTTCTGCGTACGTGCTATCACGGTTTCGAATACGCTGCCTATTCCAAACACAAAACAGCTAATTTGGAAACTTCAAGGGCGACATCAGTCGACCGAAATTGGACTGGCATCCGATTAAACGACCTCATTGTTTCGAAACACGTGGCCCAAAAAGGCGAGCACAGGGCAGAAGGTGGGGATAGGAGCGGTTTTGTGTGCTCTTTTCGCCGGATGGCGTTGCGAAGGGCCATGTTCAGTCATCCTACGTCCCGTATAACTGACATTTCATGAATTGGAAATGTAATTTTACCACACGGTCGTGGCTCGCGGCGTCATAACTGTTCGCATGATAACGGGGCCGCGGAGTAAACGAGCACATAATTTCAGCTGCGAACGCGTTCGCGGCTTCTCACGGCCAAAGGGCTGCCAAATAATACGTTCTGCCACGTACAAGGAGGCTAGCCATAATCGCGATACCTTGCAAGCACGGCAACAGCTGTTCCACCCGCCTCCCTTTTTATCTAACGCCCTTCTGTTTCCGCACTATCATCCCCGGATCCTCGGCTTTTTAATACTTTCGCGATAAGCCTTACTCTGACACCCTTTGGCAAACACCTAAATGGAATTAACGAAACCAATTCAATCTTCTGATCAATTGGTGCTTCGCGATTAGGGTGGTTACGGAATTTTTGTATCGAAGTTATTATTATTTGTAATTAAGGAATTATTGGGAAATGAAATTAGAAAATTTCGAAGTCATACATAAGAACTAGTACTCGTTCACACATCTTCATTAGAGAAGAATCCATTGGGCCTTGTTGATATAAATTTTATAAAAATTCAAAGGAAGAATTTAGCTAAATTTTCTGCTAATCTTTTAAAATATTTTTAAAACATTTCTCGCATCGATTTCTGATCAATTGGTGCGTCGCGATTAGGGTGGTCACGGAATTTTTGTATCGAACATATTATTTGTAATTAAGGAATTATTGGGAAATGAAATTAGAAAATTTCGAAACCACGTGTTACGAACGACTACTCGTTCACACATCTTCATTAGAGAAGAATCCATTGTGCCTTGGTGATATAAATTTGGTGAGTTTGACGAAATTTTCTGCTAATCTTTAAAAATATTTTAAAAACCTTTCTCGTATCGATGAAATCGGAAACAACAAGATACACCGCTATATCAACCAATCAGTATCGCGTACCCCGATATAGGACACATCAAAATTTCGGATTAATTGTTGCTTCGCGATTAGGCTGATTACGGAATTTTTGTATCGAACCTATTATTATTTATAATTAAGAAATTATCGATATCTACGATATCAGATTAATTTATCTCACAAATCCTGTCCAATACTCGTTCGCATATCTCCATTAGAGAAAAATCTATTGAGCCTTATTGATATAAATTTTACAAAAATTCAAAGGAATAGTATTTTTCTGCTAATCTTTAAAAATATTTTAAAAACATTCCCCGCATCGATGAAATCGGAAACAGCCAGATGCACCGCTGCATCCAGCAACCAGTAACGCGGAATTTCGCATGGATAGATATTAAAATTAATTTTGGCCAAAGCAGGTACATTTTCCGCGACCGCGAGGGCGAAATAATACAAAACGATTCGTTGCTATAAATTTGGCGGTTCCCGTTGTTAATCTCCCTGGACCACATTCAGCATTACCATAAACGCGGGCGAGTTAATCTTTTCTTCGCCTCTCGGCCGATTTCGCCATATCCAGTTCGTCTCATCTAGCCACCCTCGGCCAATTCCGTTTCCTTTGCTCGCGCCACCCCCGTTCAACCGGCGCCACTTAAATAAATCATATAAATACGGCTGCGTTCGCCTTCTTTCGCGCGACCGTGGCCAATGCCGCGTCTCGTTCCATGCATTCGCCGTTTTAATCTAATCTGGAGGCGCATGTAAGAATATATTAAAGAAAAACTTTGCGCAGTGCTGCGACATGCTCCTGAAAATTATACCGTCTCGAGTAGCATGCCTTGGCCGTGGACACGCCGGAGAAAGGGAAAAGAAAAGGGAAAGAAAGCGAGGGTACCAGGTATAGAGAAGGAGAGAGGAGAAGAGACGGAATGGTGAATGAAGAAGGAGGCGAGGAAAAAGGTAAGAAGGGATAGAGTAAAAGAAGCCAAAGTGGTTTCCACATCCAGCTCTACGCCTATACCTTCCGCGGCTTTAGTTACCGGCCAACTCCGACCAGCCAACTATCCAGACCCATACATTTATTTACATGTAATTACGTTACACCCTCGTCTTGCCGAGTCGCCGGAAACTAATAAACTAATAAACTTTCCCCTGTAATTTATTTATGACGACGTCTCGAGTGACACTGCCGGAAAAGGATGCATTAAGAAATTTAATGTGCCATGGAAATGAACAGGGATTCACAGGCGCGCTGAAACCGATTCAAAACGATTAACCCTTTGACTACTGTTGGTGCCTATGGGTACTCAGAAATTTTGCGATTTTGATAATGAGAGCACCTAAGGCACCCACAGTAGAAAACAATAGAAAACAAAAATAGGAAACATATTTCCGATAGAGCACAAAAAATCAAACAGTCTTTTAACTTTCATATAAAGATTTTTTATCTTTTTAACCTTTTGACTACTGTGGGCAAGTTTAAAAATAACCGATTGAAACTAAGAAAAGTTCCACAACGAATTATGCGAGTTATTAGCGTGTAATCGTTCGAAAGAAGGTACAAAAAGAACAAAGCTTTCATCCACTCGAAATAGCTGTGCACTGAGTGAAAGTGACGTAGAGAGTATCCAAGAAAAAAGTATCACCAATTCTACACACTTGTTCAGACGTTATAGTGAAATAAATTGCAAACGATGGAAGAACACGGTATTTATTGTATAAGAGTAGAATCTGGACTGAATTAGAGTTACGCAGGTGAGAAAAACGTTTGCAATGTAGGAAGAGAAGTAGATATTAGATATTTTGGAAAGTCATTTCGTTTTTTCCCTACAGAGGACCTAATTATATTTATTCGCATCCAACTTTACACTTCAGCCGCATAAAAAAAAAAAAAAGAAAACGAAATGACGTTCCGAAGGACCAAATAACATGCGGTAGAGAATAAGGATCGCTCCCACATCGTTGAATCGTAGAATTTTATTTTCAGCAGTAGTATATCGAATTCTAATATTAGGCAAGATCTTTCATTTAAAAGAAAAACAAAGAAAAAGAAGGGAAATGCGCGAAAATTCGACGACTCGACGGTAAAAAAAAATCAAATGACATGAAAAAACAGACGACCACGGTAAGAAACGTAGAAAACACACCTTTGACACCAAAGTTTTATTTTTTGGGGTTCCATAACAATTTCTTAATCTAATAACAAATTAAACGAACGTTCCGAAAACCTTGGTTTCTGAGAAAGCTTGAAAATTCGAAAGCTTCTAATTACTTACAATTTTTCCTTCCGCAAAGCACTTCGAAGATTGCGCGCTTGGTATAAAAATTAACAACGTGCATACGGAGTAATACTTTCTCCGTTGGACGACTTCACTTAGCCGAAATTAATCTTTCCGGCAGGATAGACGGTGGCTAGATCTAGAAATTCTGAAAAATTCCGAGGAGAGGGGCGTATGAGCAACGGGACGGGAAGGAGGGAAAGAATATTCGCGCAGGCAGATCGGATTTTTGCTTGTAATGCCCGCAGCGGGGCAAGAAAGCAGAAGTATTGACACGCGAATACAAGAAGTCCAGATGATGACTATATAGACGCTGGGATAAGGCGTCGCGGAGGCGTGTAAGGCGCCTAGCACACGAACAGCCATGCAAGCAGACTCGAAGAGGGTAGGGGAGGTTGGTAAGCGCGACTACGTGGGTCTGGCGAGACCGGGGGAAAACGGCTGCCTTATCTCCGCGCACCGAGATTGACTTCCTTTCTATCCATTCAACCGCTCAAATGAGTTCCTTTGATAACTGTTGTGTGATCGAGTGTGCTGAATACTGAAGGGTTTCGAGCTCCGGCCCGCGAATCTGCCAGGGATGCCTCGCCCTCTGACTTCACTATCGGAAGCCGGGCTTCGCGAAAAACTTTTCGCCGACAGTTGTCACGGCACCGTGCCCTTGAAACCTCGACTAACCTTGCACGCCGAAAACGGTCACATTATGCGACCAATTTTTATCGTACTCCAGGTAGCGAAACGAGCGGCGGATTTTGATCTCTAAATCGAGGCGAAGATGAAATTTCGAATTCACGACGAAGATGAAGTGAAAGGCGATGAAAGTAGAAGGTTGAATTTGAGGTGATCTTGAATGTGGAAATTGAAGGAGGATAGGTCCGAAATTATCTTTGGGTTAAACACACAGGTTTTAGAACAATTGGAAATCGAAATTCCGAAATCGCAACGAAGATTAAGTAAAAACTGAACAAAGAAGAAAGTTGAATTTGAGGTGATCTTGAATGTGAAAATTGAATGAGAGTAGGTCCGAAATTATCTTTTAGTTAAACATAGAGTTTTTAGAACAATTGGACATCGAAATTTCGAATTATCGACGAAGCTGAAGTAAAAAGTGATCAAAGTGCCCTGAAACCTCGACTAACCTTGCACGCCGAAAACGGTCACATTATGCGACCAATTTTTATCGCACTCCAGGTAGCGAAACGAGCGGCGGATTTTGATCTCTAAATCGGGGCGAGGGTGAAATTTCGAAGTCACGACGAAGATTAAGTCAAAGGTGGTCAAAGTGAAATTGAACTTGTGGTGATCTTGAATGTGGAAATTGAATCAGAGTGGGTCCAAAATTATCTTTTGGTTAAACACAAACTTTTTAGAACAATTGGAAATCGAAATTTCGAATTCACGATGAAGATGAAGTAAAAAGTAAACAAACTCGAAGGTTGAATTTCAGGTGATCTTGAATCTGCAAGTGGAATGAGAGTAAGTCCGAAATTATCTTTTGGTTAAACAGAGCTTTTAGAAGAATTGGAAATAAAAATTTCGAATTCACGACGAAAATTAAATCAAAGAAGATCAAAGTTGCAGATTGAATTTAAGGTAATCTTGAATGTGAAAATTAAATGACAGTAGGTCCGAAATTATCTTTCGGTTAAGCACAAAATTTTTAGAACAATTGTAAATCGATAAAGATCACGTTCAAACAGTTAAACTTAAGTTAAACACTCGACCAACGAAGCGATTAAAGGTTATCCTGTTCTCTTTCCCGTGGTTTTGAATGAACTTTTTCTCGCAGCTAGGAAATATAGTTACAATTAGCGTGATCTTAATTGCACCGGCCATTCCGAATACAGTGTCATTTTTATGGTAATGATAGCTGAATCGCGTCCCCGGACTTCGCAACTTTAGCCATTCTAGCCTGAAATATCATGGACCATGACTACTGTCCACAACGTGGGATTTACTGACAGAGTTTATTACAGGGAATAAATCCTTTTGCCGATGCGGTAGTCACGTAGTTGAATTATTATACGCTGGAATTTGAAACGCACCGGACTTACTATGATTTTCTGACGAACAAATCAAGCTAATGTTACGAATGACCCGAAACTGCTCTTTAAAAACGCGTAAACCCGCTCGCGATACAGGAAAATAACCGATGGCAATAACTTAAAAAATAACCGAAATATTAGATAGCAATTTTACGATAACGGTGAAATCAATTTCGAAGGTAAATTAATTTTTGCACAAAGTCAAATTTGTCACGATATTCCGCGGCATTCGCAGGTAAATAAAATAAAATCGCGATATCCATTTAAACACTGCTCGCGTCAATAAACTTCCGATATTTCCTAACGCAAGCACTTTTCATTCCTCATTTTACACAGCGGGCAGAAGCTGCGAGAGTAATTTCCAAAAATTCATCGCGTTATTCGATCGAACCAGATTAAACCTTGGTGTACGTATATGATATTAGCAAGTATACGTGTATTCCTGAGATTTTGCCGGAACCCAATTCCGGGACTTTTATTTCTCGCGGTTATTCCAGGGTGTTCGCTAGCACTCAGCTATGGAAATGCGGCAAGAGTTTCTATCCGATCTGGCTGTGCTGTCTGGGCGCCAAGTGGGTAATTGGTACGTTTCCAAGAACACGTTGTTGCCTGGATAATACTTTTTTCGTGGACGGTACCGAATACACGATGCTCTGTCTCCGCACGGAAGATTGCACCCTTTCCAGCCCTTAGAAGCTCTTAATTAATGGTGCCGGCATGCCAACGGAGGTCTTCCGGCACGGTGTAAGGAGGGTTTATGCTACAGACTTGTAATCTCATGATGCCGTAACTTATTCTAAATGCACTAGTGGGACCTGCGAGATATCCTCGGTGTTGTCTAGGAGGCAAGTTTCGACCTTCTCCCGTTCCTTTCCCCTGCCGACCCGTTACCGGTTGATGGTTAAACACACCTGACATTCCGGCGGTGCGGCGGAATGCTGTCGGACAGCTGTCTTACGCAGTCCATTACCAATGAAACTTGCCGACTAATTAAAGCAAACGCGTCGTTGCGCGATCCGCGAATCGCCATGTCGAAAACCAATGACGAGCCAAATGCTTCGCTTCTATCGCCAGACGAGGATATAAAATTAGCTCTCTTGGGATTCATTGTACTTGCAGAATTGATCCTATATATAGGAATTTTTAACCCTTTGCGCGCTGATTTATTAGCGTTTTTGAAGAAATTTTATTGGAAAATGTGTGGATTGTAATTGAAATAGTTTGTATAGTGACTGGAAAAACAATGAAGACATTCATTTTATAGCTTTCGAAGGGTTAACTCTCAAAGATTGAACCTAAATTGTAGAAATGGAAGATAATGTAACAGAAAAATTTGTCTTCCAACGATGATTCGGAGTCCTTGAAAGCTAGGTATCCTCGGTATTACTGTTGTAGTGTAAAGGGACGAAAGGAAAAGGAAAGAAGCTAGGTTTTTAACCCTTTGAGCACCAAGTTATACGACGTTAAACGTTTGCTGTCTGTTCACTTTTTACTAGAAAGAACACGCTGAATTGACTGAAATTTTATTGGAAAATATGTGGATTGTAATTGAAATAATTTGAATAGTGACTGGAAAGACAATGAAATCTTTTATTTTATAGCGTTCGAAGCGTAATCCTCAAAGGCTGAACCTAAATTGTAGAAATGAAAGATAATGTAACAGAAAAACTTATCTTTCAACGATGATTCGGAGTCCTTGAAAGCTAGGTATCTTCAGTGTTGCTGTTGTGCTGTAAAGGAATGAAAGAAAAAGGACGGGATACGTTTAGTCCTGGGCCTGTTAGTGGACTCATCATAAACGGGCCCTAAGAATCCAAGATTTTACCGAGATTTGCGAGAAAATCCGCGAAGAAAAGTGAAACATTCTTTAATTCAGAATTTATCTGGCGGTGAGAGTGACAACCGTAGCCACTACATATCCATTTATACTTTTTCCTAGAGTACAAAGTAATCAACACAATTTTTAAATAATAAATAAAATTATTCTAAATTTCGATGATGTCAGAACAAGAAATATTTGAAACCATTGAAGCATTCCTCGTCACTTTTCTTCTCACTAGCAAATAATATCGCTATTATATTATTCTTAACACTAGATTTACGGGACCCGTGAATTTGACGGATGGGTTGCGTCAATTATACTATATCAACAAATTTAATTAACTTATATTAAGTCTGTTAATATTGCGATTGTTTTGAAATTAAACCCATCGTTTGTTTTTTAACACTAGGTTTACGGGACCCGTCAATTTGACGGGTAGGTTGCTCCAATTATAAGATATTAACAGATTTAATTAACCTATATGAAATCTGTTAATATTGCGACTGTTTTCGATTTAAACTCATCGTTTGTTTTTTAAAGAAAATACGTTTCCTTTATCGGTAAAATTATTGGATGTCCGTAAACCTAGTGTTGAAGAAAATGTGTGGTTTTCTCTAGCCTAAATCAAACGGGTTTCCGTTGAAATAGGTATACAAAAAACCTCCGTAAACTTAGTGTAATAGTGTAATAAAGGATGATATGGAAATAAGAAGGAATTCATAGCTCGTCAACTAAACTGGCTAAATTGCCGTTAAGAGGACATTCTCGAGATGCGTGTCCTTTATCTCACACTGCGGTTGTCATCGGAACGTCGAATAGGTGTACGATGTTGCAAGACCGTGTCACCCTCGAGGACACGCTGGCAAAGATTCTTGGAAGGTCACGCGAGCCCAAGGGTCATAGCGAGTAACGAAGAGGTCGAGGGGTGATAATCGCTAGGATACCATGAATTTACCCCTTGGCCCCACGAGGCCGTAGATTATCAACTCTGCCTTCCGTCTTCCCTTTCTCTCAGCGAACCCTTCTTTCCCTCCTTATTGTGCTTGCTACCTGGTTAAAATATACATTTGTACGGATGCCATTCTCCTCTTCCGTCCCTTCCTCTTCCTATCTTTTGATTTATCACCTGACAACACTGTTATTAAGTCCACGGTTAGATAAAGCGAGATTATTTCGACGCGACCGTTCGACTTTCTCGCTCAATGAAACGACCAAGACCGGCCTCTCTCGGAACATTCGACCGAATGTCACGGAATATGCGCTGCAAGATGGATTACCTTTAACCTGCGAGTTAAGAAGGTTCCACCGAGTTCGTCCCTACCACAAACTACGGGCCAATGAAAATTTAGCTACCCGGAAATTAGAGATATAGTAATTGAGGGTAAGGATATTTGTCTGAAAGTTTGAAAATATATCTATAGACGATAATTGCAACGTTAACGATAATTAATAATTGCAAAGTAGATTCGAAACGAACCGAACGAAGCTAGCAAAAATTTCTCAACGAATAATACAAATTATTAGCAAATAATCGTTTGAAAGAGGGTACAAAAAGAACAAAGCATTTATCTACTCGGATTTTCGATCCGAGAAAAAAGTATCAACGATCATATACCCTTGTTCAGAGGTTGTAGTGAAATAAATTGCAAGCGATGAAAGAATACGATATTTATTGTATAAAAGTAGAATTTGAGATGGATTAGAGGTGGGAAAAATGTCTGCAATGTACGGAGAAAAATAAATATTAGGTCGTTCGGAAAATCGTTTCGTTTTTTCCCAACAGAAGACATAATTGTATTTATTCACAGCCAACTTTACACTTCAGCCGCATAAGAAAAAAAAATAACAAAATGACTTTCGTAACGACTCAATAACATGCAGTAAAGAATAGGGAATCGTCCCACATAGTTGAGTCATAGAATTTTACTTTTAGCGATAGTATAACAGATTCTAACATTAGGCAAGATATTTCTTTTAAAAGAAAAAGAAGGAAAAGGAAGGAAATTGCGCGAAAATTCGACTATTCGACGGTAAGAAAATAAGTTACATGCGGTAACAAACGCAAAAGACATAGAGGGAAGGGTCACTCTTACATCATTGACCCGTAGAATTTTATTTTTAGCGATACTATAACTAAAATTGGGCAAAATCTTTCTTTTGAAAGAATAAGAAGGAAAAGGAAGGAAATTGCGCGAAAATTCGACTACTCGACGGTGAGAAAACGAATTACATGTGGTAACAAACGCAAAATACATAAAGAAAAGTTACTCTCACATCGTTGACCCGTAGAATTTTATTTTTAGCAATACTATAACTAAAATTAAGCAGGATCTTTCTTTTAAAAGAAATACAAAGAAAAAAAAGGGAAATGCGCGAAAATTCGACTACTCGACGGTAAGAAAAGAAAATTACATGCGGTAACAAACGCAAAAGACGTAGAGAAAAGTCACTCTCACATCGTTGACCCGTAAAATTTTATTTTTAGCAATACAGTAACTAAAATTATCAAGATCTTTCTTTCAAAAAAGAAACAAAGAATAGGAAGAGAAATGAGCGTCGACGCAAAAATTCGACGACTCGGAAATCGCGGAGTCTGATTCCTCTGAATCCTAATCCATCGTAGCAAAGAGCAATCGTCAAATTGAATATCACCGCACGTTACAACCCTAATCCAACCATCCAAAAACCCTCTCACCTGAAATCCAAGAGACCGCGGCGCGGAGCAGGACGAAAACTGGATGCTACAAATATGAAAACTGTCCCACCGGCAAGTCACTTGACGCGGCAGCCCGTTCCAACGTACAGAGCGATTAATCACCCGCATGTTGCGTTTCCCCGGTCGCAATTAACGTTTGCCCGTGTGTTCCACGTGCGCGTCTCATAAACGCAGTCGTCGTCGTTCTCGTCCCGCTGCCGGTGGTCGTTTCAACGAAGACAAAGCACTTTCGCAAGATCCACGGCCGTTTTCCATACATTTTCCGATCCCCCGCGTGTTTCGAGTGCCTCCCTCGAGTGGCTTGCGAAACACCGGCGACACGAGCGCGAAATGAAATCCTGCGTCGAACCGTCGCGATACCGGTGCCGCGTGCCGTTGTGATGGAGACAAGTATCGGAAGCGACGGAGGAGGAAAAAAGAGAAGAGAAGCGGAGGTAGGAGAAAGCAGAAGAAAAGAAAGGAAAGCGAAGAGGGGTAGGGAACCCGCTTTCCGCTTGATGCGCCACTCCATCGCTGCGAATGGATCGAAGGCCTCGCGTGCTTCTGCCGCGTAGCTGCACGCGCGGCCGGATATACCGTATGCGAGTACACGATCGAAGGAAGACGTTAGTCGCAGGAACTAAGCGGAAGGATCGCGTACACGCGTTCGAAATGCCGACAGGCGTATTTATGCCTCGGTAAACGTTATCACCGGGCGTTGATGCTGCACGGTTCGTAGACGGAATAAATCGAACCCAACGTCTCCGCGGCGAAAGTTCACCCCATCGCGAGGTGTCTGTTTGCCAGCTGGATGATAAAACTTCCTACTGTGGTACGCTGGAATAATGATTCGACCACCGAGCTTTATGGAATCGCTTGGTTAAGTTGCTTGGCGAAGATTAGGCTGATTAAAGTTCGCTGACAAGGGAGAATTAGATGTTTGATCGGTCCCGCTCCTTTCGAATTGACTTATACGTGTGTTTTCATTTATTTATTTCCAGCTTCTGTTAATCGAGTGAGAATGAGCTTCCTCGGTGACCCACTCGAGATTGTACTTTTAGTTTAGGAAGCTTGCAGGAATCAACGCTTTGACTGCCATGATGGTCATAATATATGAACGTAGCGTTGGAACTTCTTGCAATTAAAAATTGAATAAAAGGTGACAGTGCATTTTGAATATAGCTGCTAATTAGAAGATACTTTGAAATAAAAAGTGCCCTAATGTACAATTACGAATTTTTATTAGAACATCGATGAAAATAATGTTAGAACAAATCTTGCATCTAGCGGTGACTACTTACAATTAAAAATTGAATAAAAAGTGACAGTTTGTGCATTTTGAATATAGCTGCTAATTAGAAGATACTTTGAAATAAAAAATGCACTAATGAATACTTACGAATCTTTATTAGAACATCGATGAAAATAATGGGAGGACAAATCTTGCATCTAGCGGTGACTACTTACAATTAAAAATTGAATAAAAAGTGACAATTTGTGCATTTTGAATATAGCTGCTAATTAGAAGATACTTTGAAATAAAAAGTATCCTAATGTACAATTACGAATTTTTATTAGAACATCAATGAAAATAATAGTAGAACAAATCTTGCGTTTAGCGGAACATACACCTGTGTTGTCCTGAGTGGACCAAATAAATTATCGAACACGAGAACTCTTATTTGTGAATATTTCTTACAGAATTTACATGGTGGACGGTCTGATATCTTAGGAATGGTAGCAGAGCGAATGGGTGTGTGATCTTAGTTTCAAGTGAAGAATCTAGAATATTTAGAATACACGAGCAAAAGCATTATTGCAGAAGAAAGTATAAGTATGAAAAGAGACGGAGTACAAAAGAAGTTTACGGAGTTTAAAAAAAGGGTGACAGGATATTAGTAGTCAGTGTCGAGTATTCAGTAGTCGGTTGTCAATACCAATTTGCGAATTATAAGTCAAGTAGTTACTATTACTAGTTACTATTTTTACTATATTTACTATATATTTATACTAGTTACTATTTTAAATAAACCACCTTCATTACTAAAAAGAAAAGAATCTTACATTCCATTAACCACCAAACAATTCCCACAAATATATTATTTATCATTCGTAATCCGATTGGAAGAAAACCCGAAGATTTTGCGAGTTTAGATTTCACCGTTCTTATACTTGACAGTGGTTGATGGATTTTATCTCCCTCTGTACATTGACATTCATTACCCTACAGCTTCTCCCCGTTGCTAATCCATTCGGAAACAAATATATACATAGGAACTATTAGTAACACATGCACGACATTAGCAACGATCATAGCGGGCCGTGTCTAATCAAACGAAAATCTACGATAATCGGGAACATTAATTCGTCACGATTACACGTTGTGGAATATTAATCACCAGGCTGGTTGCCTGAAAAGACCAAGACGACGCCGACGTCGGAGGGTGGCTCGTGGCTCATTGAATACAAAGTGCATTACCAGGCTGCTCGGGCGAATGGCAGGCCGGAAACGGACGAAGAGGTCGTAACAAACTTATATCCCGCGCCTATTCCCAACGGCCGTGTGGCTTTCGATTCGAGATTGTAAATAGTCCCGATGTCGATCGGTCGCCCGCAGGGGAACCAAGTAATTTCCATGGAATCGAGCGACGACCGTTAACGCGAGAAACGCCCGATTCCGACGCGGAAATGAAGCTTGTCACTCAAGCGAAGCCGCGAGCCAGAAATCGCGAGAACTCGTAGCGTCGCGACGCGAATTTCTCCGCAATTTCTTGCCATTGCCACGACGGACCTTGACTTCTTTAACGACGTGCGTGCACGTGAACGACGCGCTATTGTGCGTTCCTACGTCTGGTCCCGGCCTGTCAACAGGATATTAACGTTTTGCGGCGAGGTGACTTGGAAATTGAAATAGTTTATGGGGTAGGTGATAAGATAGGGTGAAGTGAAAGGATCGATTCGGGCTGCTCCTGTACTTTGTAATGCCACGTGGGGTGCGTAGCTTTTCAACGTTCGATCATCAGTTCTGATAACGCTATTCCTTCGATCTTTCGATGCCTGAAATGATCCTGATTATCGTTCACGCGTATGCAGAAAAAATTCGCGGAGTTCACGGAAGGAGTCTTGGGATTTTCATGATTTTCCTACGTCTTTCAAACTTGTGAAACGTTGCGTGTACGTCCTAGGTCCTATCAAACGTTTGTCAATGAGAATCGTAAGAATTCGAAATTCATTATACAAAGAATAACCTCACAGTAACGTTTCTAAACTAGGCAACTCCTAATTCTCGCGTGGAATTTCTGAAACGTCACCATTAAGACCGAAGCAACTCGTATCCTACATTCACTCTCCGCCTGAAAATTACTACTCGACACTCGACAAAAAGGTGCAGAATCCTTACCTGGACGACTTTTATTATCAGACGAATTTTAATCTTGTGAAATGTTAGATGTATGCCGTAGGTCCTACTAATCGTTCGCCATTGGGAATCATAAAAATCCGAAATTAATTATACAAAGAATAATCTCACAGTATCGCTTCTAAACCAGACAGCTCCTAATCCTCGCGTGTAATTTCTGAAACGACACCGTTAAGACCGAAGCAATTCGTACCCTGCATTCACTCTCCGCATGAAAATTCCCACTAGCATTCAACAAAAGGGTGTAGAATTCGCAACCGAACGACTTTTATTATCAAATAGATATCAAACTTGTAAATCGTTAGATGTACGTCCTAAGTCCTATTAATCGTTCGCCATTGGGAATCATAAAAATCCGAAATTAATTATACGAAGAATAATCCCACAGTATCGTTTCTAAACCAGACAGCTCCTAATCCTCGCGTGTAATTTCTGTAACGACACCGTTAAGACCGAAGCAACTCTTACCTTGCATTCGCTCTCGGCGTGAAAATTCGCCCTCGACAAAAGGGTGGCGAATCCTTAGCCGGGCGACTTCACCCTCGAGCCTCGATCACACGCGATGACGTGATGGTGGAAACACGTGGCATCAAGGACCAGCCGGTAATTTCGATCCGGCGTCTGGCCGGCCTGAAAGACCAGGGGCAACAGCCAGAAGCCGAGAGAGTGGCGAACAAACCCCCGGAACAAACCCGAAGAATTAGTAGTTATTAGGGCTTTCTAGATAAAGCCCGGGGCCAGAAGAAGGTATCGTGGTCGGGGTGGGCCGGCATCGTCGCGGTCCCGGTCTCTCACACTTTGTCTTCCGTCTTCGGCCGTGGCGATGGTGTGCGGACCGGATGATATAGCGCGTGAAATTTGTCGCCATTGTGCTACGGCAGAACTACGCGAGGGTAATGCGGCGGTGCCGCTAACTAGCCCTTGTTATAACGCCGTTCGTTCGTTGTTCGTCGTTCGTCGTTCGTCGTTCGCCGTTCTGTCACCGCCGCCTCCTCCACCTCTTCCTCCTCCTCCACCAGCTCCAACCCTCTCGTCCGCCGCGCCGAACCGGCGCGCAGTGTTTCATTTTGACGGGCCAGCACCACCAGCAGCACCAGCCGGTCGGCACTGCCGAGTCGTCGAAACTATAACAGCTCTAAATGCCCTACGCTCCATGGATTTCGCCGAAATCCGGTAATTACCTCCATTCTCGTCAAGTGAGGAAGAGGCAGGGGCCGAGAGGGTGAGCGGAATTACTCGAGATCGGCGAAGCTTTTGCCGGCCGCGGTCCGAATTTCACTGAACGAGCAATTTTCTATCGCGTCGCACCGACGCTCTTCAATGTGAGCCGCGTACACGCACCACCTATACTTTTCCTCTCCGTGTTTTCTCTCCTCTTTTTCCCGCGAGATTTTCCCTATACCCATCCTCTTTCCTCGCCGTTCATTCTCTCACTCTCACTCGCTGTTCTCCCTCCACGCGTATTTCCTTTTGTTCGTTGCTCATTCGTTTTGTGCACGCGTGCGCGTGTACGCGCGTGTACGTGTGCGTAGGGCCGAAAGCCCGTTTACACTGTTGAGTATATCGTTGCCGCGATTCGATGGAACGTTCGATGTTCTCCTTTATGACTGGATACTCTTTTTTTTCTCTCTCCTCTTTGTCTCTCTACGCCGATCGGCCGCTTTTTTTTCGGTAGCATCATAGTGGAACGATGATTTTATTAAAAGGATTACGTCGCTCGAGGTTTCGATGCTTTAGGTTATAGGTAAAAGTGAAAATAGAGAGAGAAAGCAGGGAAATGGAGGGGAAGAATGCGTTTACCGGTGGAAACCTATCGTTCGAATTTTTCGTCCCGATAGAAATTCGCGGTTTGTTTTCTCGCGACAAAGGTGGCTTGTACGGATGAATTCGATTTTTAATCTAGATGAGAGATAACGAGACGAGATCGAGAGATGTTTTGTATGGGATATAAGTCTCATGGGACCGCATGTAAGGGGAGGAAAAAGTGCCACGTGTCTTAGAAACGACGATACAAGGTCTCATATTAAATAACCCGAACCTATCAGTCCCTGTGTTCCTGCAGATGTTACCGAGAAGTATTGTTCTCCGTTTTCGATATTCAGCCTTGCGTAATTCTTATGTCCTCTCCCATACTCCCGTCGGCCGACGTGCCATGGGGAAGCTGCCCCGAACTCGCGCGTTTCCGTGGAAAAGGAAGCTTAAAAATGCAAATCCTTCACGCTGAATGTTAAACTGAAACTCGAATTATTTACTTTCGTCCATTAGTATAATTTTCGTCAACTGTACCCACTATAATTACGTGAAAATATAATAACAAACCATAGTCTCATATTCTCATATTCCCATACAAGGCAGGGACTGAATAAAAATTTCCAATTACAATTTCAACAAAATTTCTCGGATAAATATTAAAGAAGAACCTACACTGTCTACAATCGTGGAAAATAATGCAAAGTGATATAAATAATTTGTCAACGAACTATAATTACTTAAAAATATATTAGAAAAATCGAAACATCGAACGATCCCATATTCCCATTCAAAACAGGGATTAAATAAAAGTTTCCAATTGCAATTTAAACAAAATTTCTCCGGTAAATATTAAGGAAGAATATACTGTGCACAATCGTGGAAAATAATGCAAAGTGATATAAATCATTTGTCAACGAGCTAAAATTACATAAAAATATATTACAAAAATCGGAAGATCTTATATTTCCATACAAAACAGGGATTAAATAAAAATTTCCAATTGCAATTTAAACAAAATTTCTCGGGTAAATGTCAAGGAAGATCCTACACTGTCTGTAATCGTGGAAAATAATACAAAGTGATATAAATTATTTGTCAACGAGCTATAATTACATAATAATATATTACAAAAATCGAAACATCAAACGATCTGATATTTCCATACAAGGTAGGGGCTAAATAAAAATTTCCAATTGCAATTTAAACAAAATTTCTCGGGTAAATATTAAGGAAGAACCTACCGTGTCTACAATCGTGGAAAATAATACAAAGTGATATAAATTATTTGTCAACGAGCTATAATTACATAAAACTATATTACAAAAATCGAAACATCAATTCCCAATTCCCAACATCATTCCCATACAAGGTAGGGGCTAAATAAAAATTTCCAATTGCAATTTAAACAAAATTTCTCAGATGAATGTCAAGGAAGAACCTACACTATCTGTAATCGTGAAATATAATACAAAATGACATAAAAATCGTGAACGATACGAAATTCTTCGTTCTAACATAATTACTACACACGGATACGCAAGGAAGACGGGAACTAAAAATTTCGGAGAATGTTCACGTTATTGCTATACTCGGTTTCGCCATAGCCGCACAGCCTTTGTCCACAGAGGACATACCACGAGTAAATCGGTTTCTTTGAGCGATAGGAATTCAGCATACGTCTTCCTTTTCACTACGCGAGGAATTTCAAGTACAGTGGACAGTTGTTCGGGAAGAAATTCAAGCTTCGTGCCCTTTGTGAAACTTTAACTCGCTTGAGACAAAGTCCTCAAATGAATCAGAAGCTCGTGGCCCCCTCCGGCCCCGATGGAACAGAAGAATGGCGGCCAGGTTCGGCGTTCGATGCCGCTCCGTAAGGAAAACGTAAAAAGGATGAGAAAAGATTCGGCTCGATTCCATTAAAAAATTCATACGGACCAGCTGTGCTTTACAGGCGTGTTTTACCATTAGCGCGTAAAGTACAATTTTACGGTAAGTGGCCCGCTTTTGACAACCCCCCTTACAACGGCTTTTTACGCTTTAGCTTGCTCGCATGTTTACTTTGAGCAAGGCTAATCCCGCGACATCGATGATAATGTGCAATCAGCAGAGTAGCAAGTTTCCCGTACGATTTTAATCGAGATAATTCCGAAGGAAACGCTAAATTATTCTAATGGAAATGTTGGAAAAATTCGAATTCCTGCGTTTTCGCTTTCCTTTACAGCTTAGAATTGTTTAATTAATTGCGATTAATTAAAACAGCGAGAAGTGAAGAACTTTGATGAGAAGTAGTCTAGTTAGAAACGATTGCTCGAACTATCGCTTTAATACTAAACCTACCACGGTCAAAATGGCCGGTGAATAGGAAAAATGTAGAAGCTTCATAAAATAGAATAACACGAGACATCGCGAAAATGATTATATGTATATTAGATGAGTGATTAAGATAATAAAGTTGAACGCGAAATTTTAATAAAAATTTGAAAAATAGTGATTTAAACCATGGTAGGTTTAGTTTTAAAGAATAAAATTGGAGAATAAGTAAAAATAATCGTGGAGTAAGATGAGAAATTAAAATGGAATTTTGAAAATAACATTATCATTTGAAATGGGTTTTTAATTTTCCTTTGTCTTCAAATGAAACTAGTGAAATAATTCATCAAATTATTAACGGACGGATTTAATCTAATGTAATTTACTTGAGTCTAAATTCGAATAAATTTAAAACTATTTACGAGAGATCATTGGTAAATACAATATTTACCACATTCGTATTTATAATATTAAGAGAAAATTTAAATTATGCACATCAACGATCCTAAATCTAAAAGAATAAAATATAATAAGAAGAAAATAAAAGGAATTGATAACCGCAAAAATGAAGCTTCGAAGTAACTAATTATTCTAACGAATACCACACAATGAAGTTAAATCCATCACCATAAACTTCATCCTGTTTCGCCATGAACTCGCATCCTAAGTGCAGGAGGAACACCTTCCGAAAAACAGACGCCTGCTGTCCAGCTACACACGTTACTCCCCGTTACACACGATTATGATTAATTCGCCTCTGGCGTCAGCCAAGACAGATTTGACTAAACGCCAGTGGAGGAAATTATTTCCACGTTGCCGCTTAAAGGAAGCTGCGCATCGGGGCCAGGATTCACAGGGCCGGCGTGAAAGGAACGACAGTGGAGGCACCATATTGCATGGCAGCATTGCGAAAAAGCGGGATTTAATGCAGCGGATATTGTAGAACGCGGGGTCGGACAATAAGATGTCGACAAAAAGAGAACAACCGGCGCGCGAGCCCGTGTTACGTGGGCCAGCTCCTGAAGTCCTGGAAGAACAGCACGGTGACAGGACAATTTGTGCGCATAAATCACCGACCTGTTTCTTTATATCGTTTAATATGAATCTACCGGCCTGTCCCGTTCCCGTAACGTACGAGGCGTCGAGAACAACGGTTGTACCGAGATTGATTGCGAACTGCGACTTCGCTCGACACCGATTTCACGACCAATTTGAGAAATCATCCACCCCCGCGGGCCGCGCATTCGTTCGGTCCTTCGATCGCTCCCGCTGACGTGTCGTTCCGATCTAGAAGGGTGAAAAAATTAATAAGACACGATCGAACGGTTGCACGCCCTGATCCTTTCACTCCCTTCGCGTCTATTCCATTAAATTCCTGCCTTTCGATTAATTTAATGTACGTTCTTGGAGTTAAATATTTATAATTTTATTGGAGTTAAATAAAGTGATTTTTGATATTTTTGCACGTATCGTGTCCTGGAGTATACGATTTTGTACGGTTTTATGTTTTCGGGGTTGTTGAGAATTTCGAGGTTAATCGGAGTGATTGTATTTTTTGATTTAGATCATTCAGGGTTGCTGAGAATTTTGAGATTAATTAGGGTGATTGTATTTTTTTTATTTAGATCATTCAGGGTTGCTGAGAATTTCGAGGTTAATCAGGGTGATTGTGTTTTCAAAATTAGATCATTGAGGATTGCTGAGACTTTCGAAGTTAATTTTGGTGATAGTGTTTTTTAAATTAGATCATTCAGGGTTGCTGAGAATTTCGAGGTTAATCAGGGTGATTGTGTTTTCAAAATTAGATCATTGAGGATTGCTGAGACTTTCGAAGTTAATTTTGGTGATAGTGTTTTTTAAATTAGATCATTCAGGGTTGCTGAGAATTTCGAGGTTAATCAGGGTGATTGTGTTTTTAAAATTAGATCATTCAGGGTTGCTCAGAATTTTGAGGTTAATCAGGGTGATTGTGTTTTTAAAATTAGATGTTTGAATTACTTATGGACGAAACGTGTATTAGGCTAGAGATAATTATAAATAATTTATTGGTCTAGTATCTTAGTTTATCTTATTTCAAATTTTGATTACGAATTACGAATTTTTAATAAGCAAAAACGAAGTTAGGGATATTATTTAAACTATTAAAATACGAGGAAATTCTATATCCGAATAAAGAATTGTGTAAATTATTTCTTAATTCATATGGTAAAAGAATATATTGAAATAGAAGCTTCTATTATGCTTAACATATTCTTTTTAACACAACGAAAAAGTAACATTTTTATAGCTGAAATATTATTGAAATATTGGAGCTGTAAAAATGTTATATTTTTCGCTACATTTGAAATACTACGTTAAAGTGTCTCAGCGGAAAAAATGAGATTCATACTACTGTTAAAATTCGAATGTTTCCAGCGCTGGTAATTTAAAAAAATACACCAAACGATGATACAGCGGAATGAACATTTTAAACCGTTCCATATCTCAAATTTCATATTTAACCTGTTGCCGTACACCAAGCAACGGTCTAAATTATAATCCAGATACGTCGATAATAACTCATCCTCCGAGCAAAGATAATAAATATTTCTCTACCGTTATAATATTCCAGCAATTAAATAATTACGCCTAGGAGTATCGTTATACAACCAGACAACGAAACACAAAATTAATCCTTCGTGCATGAAAATATACATGAACATATCCTCGTATTAAAAACCTAATAATTCCTTTTTAACCGTGGTACACGAACTCCAACTCCTTTCGTTTAATTATTAATTTGCCTTATATATTTCGTTACACCAACTTATACATATTAAACAACTACTTAAACAATAAGCTACGCTTTAAACAAATGAAAGAAATTCTTCCAATTACGCTTTACGTTTATATTTTAAAAATATGCTAACTGAAAATTGGAAATATCGAATTGGAAATTTTTGAAATAAGCTATCACCGATTGTAACCTATAATTACAATTTAGCAATAAGCAATAAACAATAAGAATTAAGTTACGCTTTAAAGAAATAAAAGAAATTCTTCCGATTATTTTTTACATTTATATTTTTAAAATATGGTAACCGAAATTACGAAATATCGGAGAGGAAATTTTCGAAATAAACTATCACCGATGGTAACCTATAGGTACACATTAGCAATAAGCAATAAGCAATAAGCAACAATTAAAGAAATAAAAGAAATTCTTCCAATTATTTTTTACATTCACATTTTTAAAATATGGTGACCAAAATTACGAAATATCAAACGGGAAATTTTCGAAATAAGCTATCACCGATGGTAACCTATAGCTACAATTTAACAATATGCTATAAGCAATAAACAATAAGAACTAAGTTACGCTTTAAAGAAACAATAGAAATTCTTCCACTTATTCTTTGCATTCACATTTTTAAAATATGGTGACCAAAATTACGAAATATCGAACGGGAAATTTTCGAAATAAACTATCACCGATTGTAACCTATAGCTACAATTTAGCTATAAGCTATAAGCTATAAGCAATAAGCAATACGCTACGTTTTAAAGCAATAAAAGAAATTCTTCCAATTATTCTATGCATTTATATCTTAAAGATATGCTAACTATACAAAATATTGGAGGGGAAATTTTCAAATTAAGCTACCACTGATGCTACATTTTAGCGATAAGCTATAAGGAATAAGCAATAAGCTACGCTTTAAAGAAATAAAAGAAATTCTTCCAATTATTCTTTACACTTATGTTTTAAAATTATGCTAACAGAAATTACGAAATATCGGACGGGAAATTTTCGAAATAAACTATCACCGATGTTAACCTAATGCATAAAGATACCTCAGGTACATGGCGGTATTCATCCGCAATAGGATATTCGGAATCGATCCTCGTTTAATTCCTAAATTTCTCCGGTCTGTGAATGGAAAGAACACGGCGAAAGGAAAATATGAAAGCGTCCATGGGATATCGTAATAAAATCACGAATTGTGGGCAACGGGAGATGGGAAAATCGAACCGGGCAAGAGGACGATAAATGTCGCGAGGCGACAAACCCGTAAAACGAAAAGCTCGACCGTCCGCTGAGAATCAAATATTTTCCGCGCGTTACGTCACGGCCGGGGACTTGGCGATAAGGCAAAGCGCAGCGGCGGCCGCACTGATTCGGCTCACGTTTACATTTATCCTTTTTGCGAAATGAGTGATAATTCGTCGAAATCGAATTACCGGGCCGGCCCGGCGTGAAAAGCGCCGAAGTTAGCCGCAACGGACGGCAGAGCGGCGCGCAACGCGTTTTCGAAATTCGATTATGACGTAGTGCACGTGCACGAAGAAGCTCGGCGTCGTGCCGTACATAACTGATACGAATCGTAAGGGCGCCGCGCGTCCCGAGTGGGCAAAAAAACGACGCCGAAAGATCGTGCCTCTTGCTTTCGTTCGTCACACGTATGTCCTCTATTCGAAAATAAATCTTCCTTTTTCAATCGAAACTGCTTCTCTCAATTACACGCGTGTTTAATAATTCTGCAAAAGAAACACATAACTTTCCACCATAGCGTTTTAACCAATTTGACGTTCTAGACGATGGTATTGTTAATTTACAGGATTTGAGTTGAATTTAACACATTGCCTTACGATTTATCTTTAACAAAAGCGACACCAAGATCGTTGGCTGAGCTATCGACATTTTACAAATCGCAAACTTCATATGATTTGTATATACACGTGCGCGGTACAATTAACTTTGGAAGTTGTTTGATAAATAATTACGATTAGTTGATTATTAATACGAACAGAAATGTAAATCAATTTTACGCGACACTGCTGTTGCGGAAGTAAACTCTAATTCTTTTACTTTTATATATATTATGAATATCCTAAAGATCATAACTGGCAAAAAATTATTTGTGAGCTTAGCTTGTCACATTTANAGTAAATAGCATATTACTTTAAAAAAATTTAATCATAAAACTGAATGAATATCTAAAAAGAAAGGTACTGATAGGAACTAACGTTCAGACACGATCGTAACGGGCAAAAAATCAGTCTGCGAGCTCGACTTGTTATGCTTACGTTTGGTCCAAGTATCTCGTCGCGAGTCTGACTAGTGATATTCATTTTTCGTCCAAGTATCCGTTCGCGAGTCTGACTACTGATATTCGTATTTGGGCCAAAATCTTCATCGCAAGTCAGACTCGCTAAAGTACGGGAAGGGGTTAAACAAAAAAAATATTTATTGTTGCAACTGAGGCGTCATTATAAGCTAAAGGGTTCACACATTGACAGCCGGCGACCTAAGAGACATTTAAACCCCGAACGCCGGCCTTATTCGCTTGCTTTCGAACACTGAATAGCCAAAAAAATATTTAAAACATTACACATTTTCGTAAAATAGTAAATTTTATTTGCATATAAAATTTTTCGCCGTAACCATGGCAAGTAAATACAAATCGATGTATAAGACACTCAAACCAGCAAAAGAAAATCCACATCATTTATGGGGTAGCTCAAACGACAGATGCAGAAATTCGCGTTTTCACGGGGCTGACTTTCAATGTGTTAATATCGAGTAGAATAACGCATGATACAGAAACGCGAAAAAAAGGATTGAAGAGATAAATCGGTGATAATCCATCGAACGATTGAAAATCGTTTAACAGAGGAAAATCATCGATCGATAATATCCGAAATCTCGCGATCACGGTTCCTCTTAACGCCCCTAATCCACTCGATCACCGGTAACGACCGCAACTCTCGAAGATTTCGTTGCAACGATCGAATAAACGACTGACAGTCTCGCGATCGTCGAGTTATCGGGCCGGAACGACAAAACGAAAAAGGAGCATCGAATCGATGAAGCCGTCCCCGAGGCGAACGAACGATCGCTGGAGAAACGAATTGCTGGACGCTTTAAAGTTGCCCGGAACAACTTCACCCTTACGATCAACCGGGGGCTCGGAACGATTCGAATTCGGCGAAATATTCACTTTGCAAGATTGACCATTCGCATAAGCCGCCATAAAACGCATATGCTCGGTCTAGATGCGCGCAAATGCACCCTGTGTGCTGTGCCACGCACACGCCGGCCTTACGGGGATGCAAACTCTGAAAAACGAGTCTGTATATCCTGGCGGATCGACCGGCGCGGAATCCTTGAAAATTTATATCGATTTATGCCGGCGATATCAGGCAGGGCTGAGAGAGGGGTGAAAGGGAGAGAAAGAGAGAGACGGTTAGTATCCGAGACGTCAGTTTGATCCCCCCTAACTGCGTCCCCAAGCTCGATTTATTACAAAGACCGAGCTGCTTCCAGAGACGCATTATCGATAAGGCGAGAGGCCGGCTTCGACGGCTCCAACGGCCGCTGATATAATTCCGCAAGCTCGATCGCTTCTTTTATTTCCTACTCCTGTCCCTTTCCCAAGCTTTCCTCCCCTTTTCACCGGCAATCATTATTGCGGACCGAAATTATACGCCGGCGACCGATACGGCCGATCCTCGCCGGCCGATTCGACACGCGAAAGAATCGTAATTGTAACGCTGCTCCGTCGCTGCGTTTAGCTTTTCATCAAGCGTCAAAAGTTTCCCGTGTACAGATAATGTTTCATCCGTTCACCCTCTGTTCCTCTGCTTCTCATCAATCGAACCGCTGCAGATGAAAAGTGTTCGACTATGGAGGTTTTATGTGCACGTCGGCGGTTTCATGGATGTCTGGATACCGAATAAAGTTTCGCGTAATTTTCGCGACGGCGGGAACATGCGATTTTACCTTTTTCTCGGCGTCGATGGTTGCAGGATGTTTGTTTGATTCTGAGATGAATCGAGATGTAAATTTCTATTGGTTAACACCTAGGAACACCTCATCCGTTGGCTGATTAGAATATTCTATCTGGTGTAGTAATAGTTAATGTCGTTTTCCAATACATTTATAAAAGTAATTTATGTAAACAGAATATATGAAGGAAGTTGTAGATTTAAGGTTAGAAAACACACAGTTTGCACGTACTTCGTGAAATGGTTATTTAATTAAGGATAGAAGATAAGAAATGGAATGCAATTATAGAGTTGATGCATTCAGTTTGATGTCTGGAACGAAACGTAACATCAAGAGTCAAAAGAGAAGATTGTCAGCACGTTGTAGCTTTCAAGTGTTTATATTTGTTATAGAATTGCTAAAAATAAAATTGTACAAGTCAACGATGTGGGAGAGATCGCTATCCCATACGTCTTTTTCGTTTACTATCACATGTCATTTGTTTTTCTAACCTGCATGGCTCCATAGCAGTTATAACTCTTATAACTACTAAATCTACTCTTATAACTGGTCTAATAATAATTAATGTCGTTTACCAATACATTTTTAAAAATAACTTATTTAAACGAAACAAAAGAATTTAATTAACGATATAGTTGCCGTTGTTTTCAACTACTTGTATCCAACGCTCAGGAAGCATCTTAATACCTCTATTGTAAAATTCTTGCGATTTTGATTCGAATAATTCGGCCAAGGCAAATTTCAGGCACTCTTCGTTATTGAAATGTTTTCCAAGAAGGAAATTATGCAAGGAACGAAACGAATGATAATCGGAAGGAGCAATATCAGGAGAATATGCAGGTCGAGGGAGAACTTCCCATCTGAACTGACGTAGTTTTTCCGCCATGATTCCTGCAGTATGCGGTCCTGCGTTATCCCGATGAAGAATTACTCCCTTCCGATTAATCAGTGCGAGTTCCTTTTCTCTCAAAGCTCGAGCTAACCTTTCCAATTGTCCACTATACACTCCGCAACAGCATCTTGACCCAGAGCACTACAGATATTTTTTCCAGCCACATTTGCTTTTCTTCCAACTGGAACTCGTAAAGCTCGCAATGCCGAATATGCTTTTCATCTGCCATCTTTTTAACCCTAGATTCGCGAAATAAAACAGTTCAAACGCAAACATTTTGCAGCGAAGCTTGTTAATTACGCTTCGCACTTTCTGCATGTATCGCGTGTTTGTAGATTATGTCGATGAAGTTAGCTGCAAGCAGGATTTTAAACGAATACTAAGAAACGACGTTAATTATTACTAGACCTGATAATTGAAGAAGCGGATCTTATATCGAATGTATGAAGATAAATTGGTATAATGGTTTCGGTATAAATCGGTTTTAGACCGATGCGAAGTTCGAAGGAGTAGTGAATTATTTTCCATAGGATCGAAGGGAGTACTTTAAACGACGAAATAAAATAAATTCTCCACTCTGTGTAATTCGATGGAAACGAGAACTCGTTTATCGACACCCAAGAAGCGTGCAGTGATTTTTTCGATGGAATTAATCAAAAAGAAGCCACCGAACTGGGAGAAAGGAGAAAAGAGCCACAGGATCGAGGCAGTCGATAAATTTGCTAGAAGTTTAATTTCATTTTATAGGCGTGATACTTTAGCGAAAGCACCTACACTTTACACTAACGGCACAGTGCTACCACCACCGAAGGTGGTCGTCTTCTACCCTTGAGCCAGGAATTATACATTACGCTGCCTTAAATCATGACTCAAATGCTACCCTCGTGTAATTATATCGTCGTTTTTGAAGCTACTCTTAATACACCGCTGTGAACCGTACAATTCTCAACTAACATTTCGGTTCCATTATCTCTTCTCTCTATTTTTACATCTTCCAACGCGATGCACCATGAGTGCTCGTGATATTTATGCAAAGCAGAGGAACACACGTGAATTTATTTTCTCATCTATCAAATAATTACCAATATTATCGACCTGCGTATAAAAGTCATTTCAAATGAATTTTCTATCTAATTATAAATTACAAAAATTACAAAAACTATAAATTACAACATACTTCCCTAATTGAGAAACGGAATAAGAAGATAACCGAATAATTACGAGGTTTATAAAAATATCCATTAATTCCCATGCGAAAATAAATCCTAATCGACTTTCGATCCTGACATTAAACCATAAAATACAAAAATTAAAATAATACACCTTTCTTTGGTCAGACCAGAAGGATTGCACGATTCTATTCCTCCTAATCGAAACCGTGAACAATCAGGAAGAACGATCGAAGTCAAATCGTCAATTAAAATAACGAGGAAGGGAAAATTAAAGATGCAAATGGGATTTAGAACGGAATGTAACATCGACGCGAAAATGAATCTCGCAACAAAGAGCATCGACGAGGATGAAAGGGTGTCTTCAATGAGGCTGGATTGCCAACGAAGACAATGAATACAAAGAAAAGCGGGCACTGATCAAACACTTGATTAAAGAAACTTTCCGATAGGTACTCCGCGAGAAAACCGACATCGGCCATGGTGATTGGATAAGCTAAGGTACCAGAATTTTCAGCGACTCTCTCTTCCTCCGCGCTTTCCTCTCCTAGCTTGCTTCTACCTCTCCTCTCTCTCTCTCTCTCTCTCTTATCCCGGTACTTGAAAGTTTTTCGACCGCGCCAGGAGACTACTCGGCTGTTTTCCCTTCTTGCCAATCCTTTGTTTCCACCCGCTGGAAATTCGTAGTTTCGACGGTGCTTTAATTAAATTAATCTTCGACGCCAACACTCTTTTTTTTTACCCCTTGCTCCTTGCACTTTTCACCTGAACTGCAGAACGGTCTAGGTAAAACAAGCCCACTAATGAGAAACCAATAGCACCCGGGCCGAACTTCGCTCATTTCACGTAATTACCGTTCGAATCGATGTTATTCCCCTTGATTTTTATTTCTACCGGTTCAGACGCTTTCCTCCGCGTATATTATTTATTTATTTGGCTCGCGGCGCGATAAATATCGGAAGTTACCGGCGATCGATTAATAATCGAGTCAGGTCGCGAGTTGGTTAATGGAACCGCAATCGAACGAAATATTCCGTCGAATAGAAATCCTTGCTTCTTTTCTACTCTTTCTCGTCTGTATTTCTTTTCTCTTCGAGCTTCGAAGCTTCTCCTTCCTTATATTAATAGATTTTTTTATCCTCCTTCTCTCTTTTCATTTTCTTCCGTATTTTCCTTCTTTTTTAAATCGCGCACGTTTAGCGCGGTAATTTCGCGAAATCGTAGACATTTCTTCACTTAACTCCCGACTATAAGCACCACCCTCGTTTATAACGGTACACCCCACTTTGTACGATGGCTTATAGGATTTCGCGGCTCTCACGGATCTTATTAATTTTCCATTCAATTATCGTCTAAAGAGCCGGCGGAATTGCAGGAACGCAACGCGGACCAAAAATTAAGTCGAGGATGAGATGTTTCTTATGTTGGGAATGTTCGGTTAAATGAAACACTCTTTGCTTCATTGGCGTAGATGTACAGCCTGTTCTTTATATCTGAAACAAGAAAGAAAGTAGTATAAGTTAAAAATGTAAGGAAATTCGTTTAAAAATTTAAAAGAAACTTAGCGAATTTTTATAAAATATTTCCATATTAACCCTTTGCACTCGAGAGGTGACTCTCAGTCATCATTCGTTCTAATGCCATAGCTTGAATTCGAATAAGCGATAATAACTATTGTAGGAAGCTTAATTTTAGGAAAGTAGGATTACAGGATTACATCAAAGTTACCGATAGACAAATGTTGTTTTTTTCCAAATCAAACGTTGAGTTTCATGGGCTTTACAAGGGTACGAAGCGCGAATCGACGAAAACTTTAAAAGGGAGACCTTCGACGGTATATGGAGAGACTTTTGTGAGATTTGAGAGACTAGAGAGATTTGAGTGATCCGAGAATATCGTCGTCAAATTCGTAGAAGCGGTTTTTTGTCTTCCCACTCGTTAAAGAGTGAAATTTCGTGAGTTCTATTAGTTCCTTTAACCGTTCTCGTTGTATCTTCGATTCTTTCTATAAACCAAGGCGAAAGAAAACTCACCTTTGATTTTCTACGCTATATTAAAAATAACTACACGCGAAATATCGAAATAAAATACTTCCGTTCATTCCGAAGGCAAACGTATAATTTTCTTTGCATATTTTCACATATGGGGTATCACCGAGCTTATAGAAACGTAAGAAAAGCTTCTTCTTCATAGCGAAAAATTCTTCGAGTGCAAATGGTTAACTGTTTTCAAGCGTTATTCGTAATTTCTATTTCCTTGTCTTGCTTTTTTTAATAAAAGAAAGTACTGTAGTTCTTTTAAAAAGAACTTTACAATTCCTATAGTGAAGGATGATTACTGGACTGAAATTTCTTTTGCAAAATATACGAATTGGCAGGATAAATTAGCGAATCGATAGAAATATGGAAGTTTAAAAGTGTCGTGCCAATACTCCGATACACATATATTTATTAGACTTCTTAAGAACTCTGGGAGAGTAAAGTCAAGTCGCATATGTTACAGAGCATCGACGTAAAACGCAGGAAAGTTTAGACAAACCGTAGATAAAGTTTGCGCCTGTGCAAACGACAGACCAATATCGTAATTGACTTCAGAACTGTTGGCACAGAGGTCCTCAACTTAATACCGGTATGTATACATTCGAAGATAGTAGCTCGCAACTTAATTTTATTAGATTTGCCTCCGAATATACATATAACGAGAGCAACGTCTGCGAACAGAAAATGAAACATTCCTTCGCCTCTTCCGGTTGCCGCATTAGAAAATTAAATCCTGTCGCGCTACATCAATTCGGAATGACGCCGTATAAAACGAATGAAAATAAGGAAAACAGAATTCTTTCCCAATATAGATTTTATACAAGACGAGTCAGTCGACGCGATCACCTCCAATAAATTAATTAATTAGAAGGCATACACGGAATAATCATTATTTCCTTCTTTTTAACCTGTTATTAACTTACGCGAATTTATTCTCCTTCATAATATAAATCGTGGATATTATGGAACTTTATTTTAAAATATACGAAATATGCTAATTAAAAGCTGAATTCAATTCGCGAAGTTTAAAATTATCCGCTATATATTTCCTTATATTCTCGAAATTTGTTTAAAAATTGCTAACAAGAAATTTATAGAGGCACAAACGCACAGATTTCGAAGAAAATAATTCTCTTTTATGGGAAATATTTGGATACCTTCACGCGTCTGTGAGATCTCTCACGCTTTAAATTTTTTAGTATCTAATAATAATTAGCGAAATGTATCCATTCATAATTATGATCACACGTCGCAGATGTTTTTGGTACTCATTTTCTACTGCACGTATTTACATTCTCGGACTTTATTTTGTAAAGAGTAAAATTGTTAACAGGAAATTTATAGAGGCACGAACTCACAGATTTCGAAGAAAATAATTCTTTTATGGGAAATATTCGGATATTTTCGTGCTTCTGTGAGATCTCTCACGCTTTAACTTTTTTAGTATCTAATAATAATTAGCGAAATGTATTATTCATAATTATAATTACACGTCGCAGATGTTTTTGGTACTCATTTTCTACTGCACGTATTTACATTCTCGGACTTTATTTTAAGAAGAGAAAAATTACTAATAAGAAATTTATAGAAGCACGAACGCACAGATTTCGAAGAAAATAATTCTTTTATGGGAAAAATTCGGATGCCTTCGCGTGTGTCTGTGAGATTTCTCACGCTTTAAATTTTTAAGTATCTAATAATAATTAGCGAAATGTATCCATTCATAATTATGATCACACGTCGCAGATGTTTTTGGTACTCATTTTCTACTGCACGTATTTACATTCTCGGACTTTATTTTGTAAAGAGTAAAATTGTTAACAGGAAATTTATAGAGGCACGAACTCACAGATTTCGAAGAAAATAATTCTTTTATGGGAAATATTCGGATATTTTCGTGCTTCTGTGAGATCTCTCACGCTTTAACTTTTTTAGTATCTAATAATAATTAGCGAAATGTATTATTCATAATTATAATTACACGTCGCAGATGTTTTTGGTACTCATTTTCTACTGCACGTATTTACATTCTCGGACTTTATTTTAAGAAGAGAAAAATTACTAATAAGAAATTTATAGAAGCACGAACGCACAGATTTCGAAGAAAATAATTCTTTTATGGGAAAAATTCGGATGCCTTCGCGTGTGTCTGTGAGATTTCTCACGCTTTAAATTTTTAAGTATCTAATAATAATTAGCGAAATGTATCCATTCATAATTATGATCACACGTCGCAGATATTTCTGGTATTCACTTTCTATTGCACGTATTTACATCCTCAGACTTTATTTTAAAAAGAGGAAAATTACTAACTAGAAATTTATAGAGGCTCGAACGCACAGATTTCGAAGAAAATAATTCTCTTTTATGGGAAAAATTCGGATGCCTTCGCGTGTGTCTGTGAGATTTCTCACGCTTTAAATTTTTAAGTATCTAATAATAATTAGCGAAATGTATCCATTCATAATTATGATCACACGTGACAGATATTTTTGGTACTCACTTTCTACTGCACGTTCGAATCGCCTCGTGAAAAATACTTTCAATTTACATTCATTTCCAAACACTGCATTATCATAGTTGCGCATAGAATTTTCACCGGCGAGAACGTAACGTTTCCGGTACGTCTATAATCAAATTTCAAGACACCGTTAACTGAATTCCGATATGTCAATAATGCAATTTCAAGCCCGGACAATCGAATTTCAAGGAGCGTACCGTAAAAAGGTTAACGATATGCAGATGCGAAAGACCGCAGTTTTTAAATGACTCAAAAAAAAAAAAAAAAAAAAAGGAAAGAAAGAGAAAAAAATAAAGGGGAAAAAGGAAACACGAAGGAAAAAAAGAAACGAACTGTGAACCGGCACCAAGGGCGAAAACGGGGGCGGGACGGTCTGCGGGTGTGGGGCAGAGAGGGGAGCGAGACAATTCCGAACGAATGAAATGTAAATCGGGAAATAAAGGTAACGTTGCGGAAAATTAAATACCATTTGAATAACGCAAATGGTAATAGAATTATCGAGCTGATCGATTAAAGCAATAATACTGCCTGTCTTCCTGCTATACTATCCACTCTATCGCTTCCTTTTTTTCTTCGCTGAATACGTCTCCGAACATTTCGTTCGTTATCCTTCTTACCACCTTCTTTTTCCATCTACACCAGGAACTGGTCTGTTGCACGATAGAACGGGATTCGATTTATCCATTTCATTTCCCGCGTTCCAAAAAAATCCGCTTTCGCGAACCGAAAGAACGTAAACCGCGAGTATTCTTCGGATTGGTAAATTTGTTTCCCGAGAAGAATGCGTTAGGTGGCTGCTGTAAATAATAATGCTGAGAAAACAAAGGTCTTGGTACTCGATGCAGGGTAACTCGACTGAATATATCTCTCCGACCATTTTGTTCGTTATTCTTCTTACCACCTCCACCCAAGATTTGTCTGTTACAGGATGGTATGTGATTCGACTTTTCCATTTTATTTCCCGCGTTCCAAAAAGATCTCGTTCTCGCTAACCGAAAGAACGGAAACCGCGAGTATCCTTTGGATTGACAAATTTGATTCGCGAGGAGACCAATGAGCGATAAATAGGGGATGGAGAGGGAGCAGAATGCGTTAACTAGTCGCTGTAAATAATCACGCTGAGGAAACAAACGTTTTGATACGCGATGGATGGCATCTCGACTGAATACATCTCTGCGACCATTTCGTTCGTTATCCTTCTCACCACATCCACCAAGAACTGGTCTGTTGCGCGACAGAACGCGATTTCAATTTTCCACTTTATTTCCCGCGTTCCAAAAAATCTCGCTCTCGCTATCTGAAAGCCGAACCGAAAGAACGTAAACCGCGAGTATCCTTTGGATTGACAAATTTGTTTCGCGAGAAGACCAATGAGCGATAGAACAGAGGATGTAGAGGGAGAAGAATGCGTTAACTAGTCGCTGTAAATAATCACGCTGAGGAAACAAATATTTTGGTACTCGATAGAGGATAACTCGACTGAATACATCTCTCCAACCATTTCGTTCGTTATCCTTCTTACCACCTCCATCCGAAACTGGTCTGTTACATAATGGTATGTGATTTGACTTTTCCATTACATTTCTCGTGTTCCAAAAAAATCTCGCTCTCGCTATCCGAAAGACGAACCGAAAGAACGTAAACCGCGAGTATCCTTCGGATTGACAAATTTGTTTCGCGAGAAGACCAATGAGCGATAGAACAGAGGATGTAGAGGGAGAAGAATGCGTTAGCTGGCCGCTGTAAATAATCACGCTGAGGAAACAAACGTCTTGGTACTCGATGGAGGGTAACTCGACTAGCAGCCGTGAATCTTCGCTATTGCAACGAAGGACGAGGAAACCCTCTACCCTACGGCTTTCCTTAACGAATGCCACGCAGGTACGATTGTTTAACGCAGCGAGCGTGAGGAGTGAAGCTTTTAGTCAAGACGAATGAGACGACTAGCTCAGTCTCGGCACCAACAGCAGGAAATTGCGTTTCATTGTAGCGAGACGGTGTTTGCTTCCAAGCTACGATACCTACAGCCACGGCTTCGTTCTCTAGTCCTCTGCTCCTCTTCCTCTACCCCTTCGCCGCCCTTTTGCCTCCTCTTCGTCCTTCGTCCTTCGTCGCGGCTGCTTGGAATAAGATACGAATGACAATTACACCCGAGTTGATATCAGGCCTGCCTCGCCTAGAGCCTCGTTTGCAGGACCTTAAAATTCTCCCGGTCGCCCCGCAGAAAACTCATTTCCATTGTTTCCCCCTTCGTCCTCTTTTCTTCGCCAACTTGTCTCGAAGCGTGCAAACAAATCGATGCGCGAGAACAACGCTCCTATCGGCGCGATTCCATGTTCTTTCTGATCGTTTTACGTTCCAGACACGGTATTTGTTACAACGGAACCGACTGGGTCGAGAGTACTTCCGCTCGCCTGCTGTTCCGTTCCTGTCCACTTCAGCCGAAAGGATTTTTATTTATTTAACACCGCGCTGCAGAGGTATATATTCGGGACACACTTTCGGTAACGAAGATGAAGGTGTAAGGTGGGAACGGAAAGGTGGAATGTTAGTGTAATTGCATCGCGAATGTTATTTGACATTAATGTCAAATAATGACACGAATGTTAATTTTCAGTTATTTGTTATATTCTATGTTAATTCGATAGATTTAGAATGTCGTGTTAAATGAGATTTGAGATTTTAAATATCAAGTATTTTACTATATGTACCAGTGATTTTGAAAGTGGCCTTGATTATATAAGTATTCTTTCAAAATATCTAGTAAGTTCTTGGCAAAATTACACCATCCTGCTTACTTTCTAAATTTCCTATGTAAATGTATATATTTTGTAAAGAAAATATGCTACGTAACACGACTGAAGTTAAAAGTGCATAATAAAGAAACTAAATCTACTTTAAGATTGAATAAGTTATAAACCCGATGCTTCTATTAATTATTTATTTAGTAGAGTCACTCTTATGCATAACAAAGAAGCTAAATTTCCTTTACCATTGAATTAAGTTATAAACCCGATGCTTGTATTAATTATTTATTTAATAGAGTCAAACTCATGCAAAACAAAGAAATTAAATTTCATTTACCATTGAATTAAGTTATAAACCCGATACTTATATTAATTATTTATTTAGTAGAGTCACTCTCATGCATAACAAAGAAACTAAATCTCCTTTATCAATGAGTAAGTTATAAACTCGATGCTTCTATTAATTATTTATTTAGTAGAATCACTCTTATACACAATAAAGAAACTAAATTTCCTTTACCATTGAATTAATTTATAAACCCGATGCTTATATTAATTATTTATTTAGTAGAGTCACTCTCGTGCATAACAAAGAAGCTAAATTTCCTTTACCATTGAATTAAGTTATAAACACGATGATCCATATTAATTATTTATTTAGGAACATTGAGTGACTCTCGCGATATGAATTATAGTCTAATTTTTCATTTGTATCCCAGATTTAATTCCATTTCTATGATTCTCAATACGACTAACAACCCTAGCCAGGAAATTTTTGAACGTCATTATAAATACAAAAGCAAAAGAGAAGAAGTGAGATCGATTATAGGAGAATTGGGATTTGTAATCACGTTACAGCCGATCGACTATATCGGAAGCGGTGATGTAAGGGTGGGAAAGAGGAAGCAAACAGATTGGTAAGGGTGCAAGAAAGCAGGCTAGATCCCCATGTGGTCGGCTCACGGTTATTTATATTCATATCGATGCATGAGAAAAGTTGGCAACCTTCTTGCCTCCGCGGGCACCGGCATCGCCATCAGCGACGCCGACGCAGACGCCGCTGCCTATCTTCAGCCCCCTCTCTCTTTTCGGCTTCCACGTGCCACGGCTGCACCTTCCTCGGCCATAAATACAAAAAACTCGCGGGGACAACCGCTCCGCCGCGATTTATTGCATATGAGTTCTCGGATTTGTCAATCGCGCAACGTGCCCTCTCGTAACCGCAGCCACCTTCCCTCTCGACGCTCCGTTTCACCCTCCTCGCCGGCCCCGTGGTCGAGCGCTACTTATTTCCCGGAACAAACGCCATGAATCATCGCCGTCCGCCGCTGCTACGAGTGCTTCTCCGCAGATATCAGAAGCGGATGTACAATGCAGCTACCGAGACTTCTCGATATCGTTCTCGATTCTTCGCCTTTCACCGTACCTTCCACGCGCTCTCAAACCGATTTTTGCGCTTGAAAATCCTTCGCAAGTCGATCGGCTGTTCCTCTTGATTTTTTCATCTTCCAGATATTTTCTCACGTACGTGCGTTAGAACTTTGTCATTTCAATTAGCACGGCTGATATCTAACCTATTCTCGAGTGTCTAAGTGTCGATCACGACTCGAGAGGAATACCTGAGGTGATAAAAATTAATATTTTGAATTTTGTAGCAGTCTACATGTGGTAGGATCTAGTAATTTTTATTGGTTCTCAAGGAAAAATGATTGAAAAGCGATGCAAAGATATGAGTTACGATTCGATTCAATTAGCACTGTTATCGACTTGCAACAAAAATCTATTGTCCAGTATCTAAGTGTCATGCGATTATTGAATACGATAATGACTCGAGAGGAATACTTTAGGTGATGAAAATTATGCCTTTGAATTTTGTAGCAGTTTACACGTCGTAGGATTTAGTAATTTTTATCGGTTTTCAAGATAAAATCTTTGGAATGTGATGCAAAGCTATGAGTTACAATTCGATTCGATTAGCACTGCTATCGACTGGTAACAAAAACCTATTACCCAGTATCTAACTGTCATACGTAATAAAAAATTAATCCTTTGAATTTTGTAGCCATCTACACGTGGTGAGACCTAGTAATTTTTATCGTTTTCCAAGGAAGAATCTTTGGAATGCGATGCAAAGCTAAGATTTACGTTTCGAATTTAACATATTTCCTATTCATTGTACATTTTTTATATTACTATTTTTTTTTTAAAGTGTTATATTTTAGGTGCATCGAGATGCTAAAGATGTAGAGTTACCAACGAATATTTTCTCGATCTAATCGAATTGGGAATGGTTTCGACTATTTTATATAAATATCGAAATAAGTACGACGTTTTACTGATACTTCTACTCGTTTTAGAGAAAAAGAGCACGAAAAACCTACGAGGAATACAGAAAAACACATCATGGCAAGTTGTTTCATTATAAGAACAACAAAAAAGGATGAAACACATTTTGCAGTTGCGATTGCACAGAGAATACAACAAAATATTATTTTTTATCTGATATACTACTTATTAATACCTCAATCATTCATAAAAGTCAGACAGTTCATACTACTTAAAATTGTTTTACACGCAAAAGGATCTAATCGTTTCGTATTTAACCCTTTAGGAACGAATGTCATAATATACATGGAAATTTTTTAATTTTTCAGAATGAAAGCTGAATAGAATATAGCGAAAAATAATTTCAGCATTATCATCGATGTCGTACATATTTTTTAATTCGGAGAATTTTCCTCGATTTGTTATTTTCAATTGTTCAGTATACCCCGAAGGTATCGTTAGCTTCGTTTCTCGTACACAAAGGATTAAAATTTAATTAATCATAATTACATACAACACGTGTATCTTCCCAAATATAGTTAGATGAGACTAGATAATTAACGCTTTGTAGACGAGAAACGAATTCGGTGTATACTAATTACAAATAACAAATCGAGGATAATTCTCCGAATTAAAAAATTGACACGACATCTATAACAACGTTAAAATTATTTTTCGCTGTATTCATTCTTAAAAATTAAAAAAACTTCCACGTATCTTATGACATTCGTTCCCAAAGAGTTAAATAATCACTGATTACATATTTCGCATAATTTGACTATGACCGACAAAGATCCTGTTCATCGAGCCCATATATTGAATTGTTTAGAAAGTCAATTCGCTTTTTTTTTCTTTTTATACGGCTAAAGTGTAAAATTGGCTGTGCAAAAATACAATTAGTTCCTCTGTTGTGAAAAAACGAAATGACTTTTCGAACGACCTAATATAACAACGGTTCCTTTTGTAGAAGAAACAAATTCCATAAGTTCGCGGTGGAAACTTTTTCACGGTTGTCTTTATTTTGTCGGCATTACGTACACGTCTAGGATGGCCTGCTGGCCGGTCGATTTATCAAGCGAGACAATTTATGGTGGAAGCAGCGCGAAGCTTATCTCAAAGCACGAAGGTGGTAGATCGAACTTGCGGCCACCCAGAAAATGGAGTGTCCTGAAACGGGCCGAGCGTGTCGGCCAATTTATGACACGTAATTAAAAAGTCAAGCGCCCGCGGCAGCCTCGTTCCTCCCAGGCACATTCTACCTGGCGCAAACTCGATAAGACCGATAAGTGGATAACGCCAATCACCAATATTTTGATAAGAAGTAAATCAGTAGCACGATCATCTTAACCGATCCCACTTTCCTTTGCATATTCTTACGAATTTGAATAGGAAACGTTTCTCTGAATTCTGGTCAGATAAGACCAACTACTGAACCAATCGACATGACTACTTCCTGGTTGTTTACTTTGGATAAATTAAGATTAAGTCTTATCAAGATTGTTATACGTTTTAATTATCGCTTTCTGTGTATGTAGGATCTTATTTTCGAGGACGGAATTGAATTAAATAATTTTGCGATTTCTTGGTGGAACGCGATAACTTTTTAATACAATGATAGCAAAATGGATTAATAATTGTGCGTTTGTGTGTTTGGATTGACTAAGACCTCACTCGATATTCTGTTTTTCAACTCACTGATTCTATCTTCGAATTGAAATTACCTTAACTCCTTGCACTACGAATTACATTTCAAATTTGTTACTATTCCCAACGCCTTTTAAGCATTGTATTTGAAATTTACTTCAGCTAAAAAATAGGGAAATTTGAATAAACAAAGGAAGAAGTGGAACTATCGTTGCATTTTGTAATTTTCAAGTGACAAAGGAGCTCCTGAGATAAAAACTGGTGTCGAGTGACGCTCGTTATAGGAATGCAAAGGGTTCAAATTCTTACTTGAAAAACTGAACAGAAATTGACAAGAAACTGAACGACTTTCGTCTTTACACTTCTGTTTAAACCTTTCATTCTAGCTTTCTTTTTCATTCACGCATTTCTCATGCATTATGATCCTTTGATGGGCCAGATAAATAAGGTCAGAGCCTTATAATCGGGCCTCTTTCATCTACATTTGTTTTGGATTCCAACCACTCCCGACATTCTTACTGGGCCGCACTCATCTCATTCCTCCGTGTATATTATAATTAAGTAAACATCATAAATTTATTATATTTTAGTACTAGTTGATCTTTTCTAAATTGACTCCTTTCTGAACTGGTCGCAAAATTTGTCAACGCTGTATTTGTTATGGTTATTTAATTAATTACCAAAATATTTAAATATGAAAAGGAATATACTAGCTAGTTATCGAGTGATATAAAAGTTTGGTAAACGAAGGAAAAATGTAATGCTAATAGAAATATCTTCGATATTAATAATATTACTACTTCGTGTCACACGTGTTTCGGATTACAAGTATACTAAACGTGGAAATTATATTTGATTACATTCCGACCACGCATACAATAGGATTAATGTTGTCATGGACAGAGGTAGAAGAGAAGGACTTTAGGTTGTTAAAGAGAAGAAAGAAAATAGTTTTCTCCTTTCATCATGGTCGGAACACGGTCGAATGCTAGAGTACCATTCCATTGGCAAACTTCCTTGGAAATTCAGGCTGCAAAGCAGAAACTTTTTTTAATTTCATTTTCTCTAATTTGTAAAGTAACTTTTCAATAGTAATTCTCTTGCAGCCGCAATGGCTGATAGAAAAGGAGGAACGTTAGGAAAAGGGGACAGAAGGTGAAAGGGTGCACGACAAAACCAAAGAGTTTCATTACCCTATCGAATCTCATTACCTCGATTATTTACCGTTAAATATATAACCTCATCGACCTATATTCCCACACAATCGCGAATAAAATAAAATGAATAATGCTAACATACGTATTAAAAATTCGAAATAAATTCAATAATTTTCATAAACCTGGAAACCCAAAACCTCCGATACAAATAAATTTAATAATTCACTACTCAAAATAAGAGACTCGATATGTTATGAATAATATATACGATATATTTTCTATCTTTTTTACACTCGGATCTTTCGAAAGATCAGTTTGCAAATTTTTCCATGCAAAACGAACGAAACGCCTGACAAATTCGTCGAGGAACAAACCAAGGAAGTTAGAAGGATTCGACAGGCGAAATTAGGGGGTAGCGAAAGTGAATGTCTGCTGGCAAGAGTTCGAAGGAAAAAGAAGGATCGAGCGATGAGGAGGGAGGATGCAGAAGAGGGATTTCCCGAAATCGTGCGAGATTAATCCAGAGTGGCGTGCCGCGGGCGCAATTACAAGCACAAACAATGGCACCGCGACAGCGTCATTGTCCTGCATACGATATATAAAAAAAAGAGAGAACGAACGAAAGAGAAAAAAAGGAGGAGAGAAGGAAAAAAAGCGAGGAAGGAGAAAAAAAGAGGAAAAAATGTAAGGTCCCTAGTTTGTAATCATATGCTACAGTTGTCTGAGCGCTCGAGTTTGAGGAATAATTTCGAATAGTCGAACAAAAGGACACCATCCTACGATATCGCGATGAAAATAGCGAAATAATTACCGTTGCTTCTTGCATTCCGCCGTTAAACGGCTCTTCCTTCCTGTGCGTGCGAATTCTGCACACGTTTATGTCATTTTCAATTTAGAAATTCAATGTTATATACACAGCAGCACGTTTTCGAAGCGTGCGGAAAATTCCGCGTTACAAACGGTCCTCGGTTTATCCGCGGAATTATACATTCAGAAAAGGTCCTCGCTGAATTCTAAATTCGTTTGCATTGCACCTTTTATTCTTCCTACGTTCAATATGTAACGCGACGGGCTTAAGCCGTGAAAGAAAGTCGGCCGGGCAAATTTAATCCCTAACCACCCCCTTTCGCGCACCCTTGTACAACATCGCAGGAATTAATTAATTCGTCTTTAACTAGAAACCTTTCAACGGATGAGGAATCCCTTTCTTTCTCTCCTTTTTCCTCCCTTTCTTTGTCTCCCTTCTTTTTTTCTTTTTCTTTCTTTTTTTTTTTGCACGAAAGCTTCAGGTATTGGTCGGTATTTAATTAATTGAGAATAATCTGAATTCGTCCCGATCCAAGCCAACTACCCTATCCTCGTCCCCCCTTTTCACTTTCTCTTTCCATGTCTCCAATTCTACGTCCTCTATACTTCTTAGCACCCATTGTTCCTGTCCCCGGAGCAATCTTCGTATCAAAAGGTATTTCATAATTACGCTGTTTGAGAAAGTATTTCCGTGTTATTCCGTTCGCCGTTGAAATTAAAATCTGCAGATTTCGAGAAAGTCGGACCGAAATTTCCACAGATGGATTAACTTCGGTGCTACGATTAAAATTTTGAACGTAGAAAGGTAATTAGAAAATTGATGAGAAATAATTTTAAAGTTGAGGAGAAAAGAAAAGCGAGATTACGTTAATTTCTGTGGTAAAGTTAATTAAAAGAATATTTTTGTAACATTGTTCGAACTTACAATAGCTTCTTCGATACTGTAATAGAATCAACCTGGTTTTAAAGTTTCTATGTTGGAACTTCCAAACGAGCAACTTGACAAAAACCTACAAAATCAAGAGCTTGAAACTTCAGTTTACTATACCGAGCCTGAGCAGCATGAATCTTTGGTTTACACCCTGTAGAAGAACCGAAAATGTTTCTCTTAGTATTCTACTACAACTAGTCTTGATAGTTTAATTTGAAGCCTTCCTACACACCAGAGAATATTGTACAAGATACTTTCAAGACTATTTTTGCGAAGTATACGGCATTTGTGATAATCTGTTTGTGCTTGTAATCGTTCTAATTAACACTAGATTTACGAACGTTTTTGAATACCTATCTTTATGGTGACCCGTCAGATTTACGGGTAAAGAAAGCAACGTATTTTCTTAAAAAATAAGACCATGAATTTAACTTAAAAACAATTACGATATTAAAAAATTTAATATAAGTTGATTAAATTTATTAACCCTTTGCACTCGAGGGCTCCGCTACGGAGACAATGCAAATAATTTTCAGTTTTTATTTACTTTTTATCAATTTTCAATTTCCTATTCAAATGCGGAAGTTTTAATTTTTAATTTCTTTCTCGAAATTCGTGTCACATTGAATATTTTTTCTGTAGCCAAAAATTCGTCGAGCGCAAAGGGTTAATATTGTATAATTGGAGCAACTCACCCGTCAAATTCACGGGTCCCGTAAACCTAGTGTTAACGACAATTAATAACGCAATGAAAAGAGACAAAATAGTGTATTTTTTAACGAAGAAACGACTCGGAGCATTTTAGCTTTGCCCGATGAAAGCACTCGAGTCCAATTGAGCTCGGTGTTATTCCAAGTAATGGCGTGTGTTTATGCACCCGAAGTAACTAAACTTACCTACTGCTCAAACCGAACGAACCTAGCCTCAAACCACGTTTCTCACAACGATACTACCTCTTCCGCTCGTTCGTTTGCTAGTTCGTCCTACTGTGAATAATAATAAGATTCAGCTAGTTAGAAGATTCATTAGACCTATGTTTACTGCATCTACGTCGAATGATACAGAACTATACGGATGAAAATTTACTAATTACATTTAAAGGAACGTACAACTACTATAACGAATCTCCAGGAAGATTTCGTAATTTTTAACACCAAAAAGATTAAAAGAATGTGTTAGATCTAGTAATAATTAACGTCGTTTTTTAATATTCGTTTAAAATCCTGCTTACCGCTAACTTCATTGATATAATCTACAAACACGCGATACATACGAATCGAGCTATTCGCTGGAATCGTGTTACGAACTATTCGAATTTCCTCTCGTTTCGTCCATTAACTCTTCGTTTAACCCTTTGGAAACGAATGTTTGAATGTCGTTGATCCGATCTTCTTGTAAACGGTGTTTTTCGATATACCAGCCTGCTCGAAATTCTCACAGTTATATATTATGTCTAATAATAATTAATGTTACTATTAATAATAACTTAAATAATAACTAATAACTTAATAACTAAACTACTAATAATAATAATTAATGTACTATTAAATTAGTTCAAGGAATGATTAATAGAGAGATTATCGCGATTAAGTACTACACCGTGACAAAGTTTCCTGTGATCCAAACATATTCTGCATCGAATTTCAACTATAGCGACAACTTATCTTCCGTTGTTCCATACTCGCGACAAAGAAAATCAGTCTGCAGTCGTAAATAATAATTCGACATTTAAAATCTAAAATTACCGATAATTGTTTTTGAAAAATAAATTTCACATGTAACAGCATAGGCTATTATCAGGTCTTGTAATAATTAATATCGTTTTT
>NIJG01000045.1:269156-285782 GCA_002201625.1 Euglossa dilemma | reverse complement strand
ACGATATTCTCGGATCTCTCAAATCTCTCTAGTCTCTCAAATCTCGCAAAAGTCTCTGCATATACCGTCGAAGGTCTCTCTTTTAAAGCTTTCGTCGATTCGCGCTTCGTCCCCCTGTAAAGCCCGCGAAACTCAACGTTTGATTTCGAAAAAAAACAACATTTGTCTATCGGTAACTTTGATGTTATCATGTAATCTTACTTTCCTAAAATTAAGCTTCCTACAATAGTTATCATCGCTTGTTCGAATTCAAGCTATGGCATTAAAACGAATGGTGAGTGCAAAGGGTTAAATATAATTGTAGTTCATACTGGAAATATACGAATCTTGAGATAAACTGACGATGAAGGTGACCAAGAACCACAGCAGAATGGTCGCATAAATCGTTTTGCAAGATCACAGAGTCATGGAACACAGGCATCCATAAATTCAGCCAAGGCTACAGGATCTGCTTTACACAACGCTCGTGAGAACTCGATGTTCAAGATCCGAGGTTGTAGAACTCGAATAGTTAGGTCATGTTTGGATCATGAGTCAAGTATCTCCGTGCTATCTAGAGTGTCGAACAAGCCTGTGACTATTAGAGAATTGGAACACCGAACTCCTTGACCTCAGACTTGTGGATTATGTGCTGTGAATTAACCCAGGTTCATAGAACCCTCGAGTCCATGAGTTCGGACCTGACCCTCTTTCTTCGATCACTTTGGAATCCTTGAACCATCTTTGTGCTGCCTGGGTCATAAAATGGCCAGGGGTGAGCTCTATAGCTCCGACGTTGAGGGTTCATAGCTTTACGAACTTACAATGATCTTAGTAATACCTTACATTGTAAATATTCTAATGAATTTATCTATTAGGTCGTCCCATAAATTCGTGCCGGTTTTTACTTTTATCGTTTAAAATTATACCTCGAATGAACGTTTAAATATTAAGAAAAGATTTAGTCGCCCTTTTGTTCTACGACTTCTTCCTATTTCGTGGACAAAGACGTTAATCGTCGATATAGTTTATAAAATGCGCCGAAGAATGAAAATATCACCGGGGAATGAACTTATTAATACTTGCTTCATTTTATTTTATATAACTTTATGTTCGCTGTTTATTTAGATATAAAATTTTGTTCTATAAATTTCTAGCAGCTAAACGTTGAAGATTCTCTAATTTTTTCTCAATTTTGTTAAAGGTGTCCCTTTTTCCTGTAGTTTATTTATCGTACTAATAATTCTGTATGGTTTGTACATAAGCTTCAGCTTTTGTTTCTCTTGTGTATCGTACATTTCCTTGGTTCCTTTTTATATTTTTATTCTTCGTAAATACTGTGCACAACATGGGTAATATTTTGAACTTGTCTTCGGCTATTTTTATAATGTAGAGAAGTAAAATTTCTCACTGTGCATAGAATTTTTAATTAGGACAGTATTCTAGAAATAATTTCTTGTCTTAATAATGTCTTAATAATCTCGCAATTAAGACATTATCTATGTTATTTTAGGAGTTAATACAACAGTGCTCTCTCGAATTAAATCGTTGTTAGTTACTCCAATCCTTACCAAAACTTCCAAAATTTCTCTTAACCTAATACATTTTTCATTCTCCCTGAAAATCACTGGTCAACGAAGGTAGGATGATACGAGAAGCAGGAGAATTTAGCTTCGACGTCGAATCCAAGGAAAGACAATGATTTATTATCCTCTTGAAGTACATTCTCCTTTTGTCGGCGATCGCGTTTGAATTCGTTTAATTTTAGAGGAGTAATTAGAAAAAAAGGCGGGAGAAGGGGCCAGTGAAATCAGAGAAGGAGAAATTCGTGCTGGCAACATGAATATCTTTTTATCTCTCGGCGGCCGTACTCGAAGCTAGGCGTAAGTGCCCATTCATACCGGCATTCAAATTGCGAGCTGGAAGCCGGCTCCATTATTTTTTATGGTGAATACGAAGAAAGGGAGGTGCTCGCGTTTGTACTTCTCGAAGTAATTACATCCCGCGTTGATCGCCGTGATTTTTTTCATTTCGCAATGATTCTACCACCCCTTCGGCCCTCCGCCCCTTTGTTTGCTGGCTTTTCAACGGGTCTTCGCGATTTCTTCCTCGTACTTCGGTCATATCTTTCCCCGTTTCTTTTACAACCGCTGTTCGTACCTATTATCGAAGAATCCTCGAGCAAACGAGTAATCACGATGGCATTTACAACGCTTTGGAAATAAATCAAGCGAGCTACTTTTATCTTAAGACTCCGGATCGCATGAAGTAGTTCCAGACTGATAACGCTGTCCAACAAATTTCAACTTTTTCTTTAATCTGTAATATCTCATAGGTGATTCTTGCAGCGACTTACTTCCTTGATCGCGAATTCGGAGTTATAATTGCTCTATCACTAACATTTGTCGAAAAATGTATGTAATTTGCAAAAAGTTTATAATCGATTGTTCATAACAAATGGTGCACGATGTAAACTTATAGTAAAAGTGAAAAAATTGATATATTATTGACTATTATTTGAATTTAGAACGTAATTGGTCTTCAATGCACGAATAATTTATGAAAAATTTATAAATTATCTCATTGAATGTTAATAATCAATTAACCACGATGTAAATTTATAGCATAAGTGATAAAATTAATAAATTATTGACTATTGTTTGAATTAATTACGAACTTGTGCTTCAATGCACGAATAACTTACAAAAAGTTTTTAAATTATCACATTGATTGCAAATATCAAATTTTCCACAATGTAAATTTATAGTACAAGCAAAAAAATTATTAAACTACTGTCTATTAAGGGGGAAAAATAAAAATTAATGTAATCGATAAAATTTAGAAATTTCCCACGATCTTCGACCGATCGAGAGCTACTCACCAAAGTTAAAATTTTAGTTATTAAATAGTTATAAGTTAGTTATATATTTAAGATATTTCCTATCTATAGTAAACTTTCAATATTCTTGATGTAACGTATAAATTAAAATGAATTAAGCTATGTTATATGTGAAACTTCATCTTAAAGCACAGAAAATGTAAAATAATAATTATAAAACAAGAAATTACTACACGTACAATACAATACCTGTACCCTACAATATATTACTCGTACAAGAGTATAATAATCTTTGAAAAAACGGAGTCTATTTCACATCAGATACAACCAATAATTAGAAGGATGAGTTATTTTTTAAATTGTAAAAGCTCTGATAATTCAGAAATGAAATTAATCCACTTTCGACTGAAATCTCTAACCAAGATATCCTTTTTCTTTTCCTTATTCCTTAAACCTTGGTAATATCGAAACAAAAGCATTATCGAATTTACTTATCCAAGGAGGTAAGAATATTTTTCTGAAATAACAATAACAGTACCGAGGAATGATATTGTTTATGCGTTACTATAACTACCGTACGATGCGCGGAGCATGTTTTCGATAAATGGAATATGTCCGAGGAAAATGAGCTCGACAGACTAAACATCGAAATCCTTTTTATCATATTCCTTCAATACGCATCGTCGTATGCGCACGTTTTGCGATAGCATTCACAATTCGTTGCTTGACGATAATAACGCAGCACCAGAAGAGAAGCATCAGCGCGCAGACCTTTAGGCGATATAAGTTCTTCACAATGAAACCGGAAAATTAAATTCCAACCCTGTCGGTATTCAGCAACTTGCTCTACGCACCTCTGCCCCACTCACGGCTCTGACGTTAGCATGAAAATGGAAAGGAAGGAAAGGGATCACCTACTTGTTAGAAATCTCTATTGATTCGGTCCTTTGTCAAAGCGAAAATTCATCCATACGCACGGCTAAACGTATTCTACCTATCAAAGCTTAGAATATTCGATGCGGATTAAGCAAGGACATACTTAGTGATTCAATGCAGATATTATACCTTTCAATTATATGTTAATATAATAATAACAGAATAACAGCGATTAATAAAAATTAAGACGATACATTTGGTTCTTAAATATTAAGACAGGAATATTCATTCACAAAGAGCCTCGATTAAAGCAAGGACATACTTAGTGATTCAATGCAGGTATTATACCTTCCATTTATATATTAATATAATAATAACAGAATAACAGCGATTAATAAAAATTAATGCAATACATTCGGTTCTTAAATAATAATACAGGAATATTCATTCACAAAGAGCCTCGAGTAAAGTAAATTTCAGTGATAACAAATAACACTTTATCACTAAAAATATAACACGAATAAGCTGCAATTAACCCATTCACTGCTTGGATATAACGAAATAAATTCATAGCAGTTCGAGTTGGGAATTATTAGAAAAGGTAAATACATTTTTAGGTATTACATCTGAAACTAAATATTATTAGATTCTTTAAAATTCTTTTAAAATAAAATCTTCATGTTCTAAATTTTCCTGGCAGTGAATGGATTAACTCCAGATCATCGTAAAGATGAGCAATACAATCTGAAAACTAACCTGAACACGATTTAACCCTTTGCGGATGAGAAACGAAGTCAACGATACATAGAGTATATACAAAATAATTAAAAATGACGAATGGAGGGAAATTTGCTGAATTAAAAGATACATACAACATCGATGACAATGCAGAAAATTATTTTTCACTATATTCCAAACATCTTTCGCCCCAAAGAATCAAAATATTTCCACGAGTATTATAACATTCATCCCCGTTAAAGGGTTAAACATTCTAACTGAAACACGTTAACATATACAGTACACAAAACAATAAAAAATAACAAACCGAGGGAAATCTACTGAATTAAAAGATACCTACAACATTCCATGATAATGTCAAAAATTAGTTATCGCTATATTCCAAGCATCTTTAGTTCTGAAAATAATCAAAATATTTCCCCGTGTATTATGACATTCGTTCCCATTAAAGTGTTAAATATTCTAACTGAAACATGTTAACATATACAGTACACAATATAATTAAAAACGACAAATCGAGGGAAATTTTCTGAATTAAAAAATACCTACAATATCGATGACAACGCTAAAAATTACGTTTCACTATATTCCAAACATCTTTAACTCCAAAGAATCAAAATACTTCCACGTATTTTTTATTATTATTTTTAATTACGACATTTGTCCCCGTTAAAGGGTTAAACATTCGAACAAAAACACGTTACAATTGCAAGGAATATCAAACGGTGGCGATGATCGGGAATTAATCAGGCAGTAACAATGAAACGTTCCGTAAACGAGCAAACGTGTCAATTCGCGGAATCGATATCGAAACGTCAACGACGAACGGGGAAACGACGTAAACACGATTGGAGACGCGGAGATGGCATTAGAGTGATATTTTAGTGAGAAATCGATGGAAGAATCGGCACGGTGGTAAATCGATTATAGGGGTTGCCACCTGCATCACGCCGTGGGCGTATTTCAGATAGGAGGGGAGGCAGGAGAATGGAAGCTGACTTATTATCGCGACGACTGGGTAGATTGGCCCGCGGTATGAATGATAAATCTCCACTAGGCAAATACAGTAATTTAACATTCGCTAACGAGTCATCTATATGGTAAACAGAGGGGTCCGCTGGCAGCTCACGGCTGCCTATACCGCAACCACCTCTGCTGCCACAATATTAAATACCTCTCGCCCGCGCATGGATTTAACCGATGAGCTAACATTTGGGCGAGTTCCCAAATTCACTTTTACCACGATACACGCCACCGTGTACCGGCAGAGACGTTATTTCGCGCCGCGTCGCTTCCTCTTCCTGAAATAATATCTATCGGCCGCGAACCAACGAAAACAGCTGCGCCTTTTACGCTTTTCATATTTTCCCCTCTACTTTTCCATCCTTCGTATACCTTGCAGAAACTTGTCTCATCGGTTATGTAAAACACTCGATACACCGGCGAAAATTCGGTCTTTACCATGGTAAGAGTTCATCGCAATGACTTCGATACCGAGGTGTAATTGTTTCATTTGGAGAACAGCATTTTTGGAAATTGAACTATCAACTCTCAATACATCGTTGAAAATTCGGTCTTTACGATGGTACGAGTTCATCAGTCACGATGACTTCGATACACCGTTGAAAATTCGATCTTTACGATGGTACGAATCCATCGCAATGACTTCGATACCGAGGTATAATTGTTTCATTTGGGGGATAGTATTTTTGGAAATAGAACTATCAACATTTGTTTCTTTACCCTGGTACGAGTTCATCGCGATCACTTCGATACCGAGGTGTAATTGTTTCATTTGCGGAACGGTTTTTTTGGAAAATAAACTATCAACACTCTATGCATCGTTGAAAATTTGGTCTTTACCCTGGTACGAGTTTATCGCGATCACTTCGATACCGAGGTGTAATTGTTTTATTTGGGGAACAGTATTTTTGAAAAATAAATTATCAACACTCGATACATCGTTGAAAATTCGGTATTTACGATGGTACGAGTTCGTCACGATGACTTCGATACCGAGGTGTAATTGTTTCATTTGGGGAACAGTATTTTTGGAAATTGAACTATCAACACTCGATACAACGTTGAAAATTCGGTCTTTACGATGGTAAGAGTTCATCGCGATGGCTTCGATATCGAGGTGTAATTGTTTCATTTGTGGAACAGTATTTTTGGAAATTAAACTATCAATACTTCATATACCGTTGAAAATTCGGTCTCTAATATGGTACGAGTTCATCGCAATGACTTCGATACCGATGTGTAATTGTTTCATTTGGAGAACAGTATTTTTGGGAATTGAACTATTAACATTCGATGCACCGTTGAAAATTCGGTCTTTACGATGGTAAGAGTTCATCGCGATGACTTCGATATCGAGGTATAATTGTTTCATTTGCGGAACAGTATTTTTGGAAATTGAACTATCAACACTTGTTTCTTTACCCTGGTATGAGTTTATTGGGATAACTTCGATACCGAGGTGTAATTGTTTTATTTGCGAAACTGTATTTTTGGAAATTGAACTATCGACCATGTTTTCTCTCCTCGTTGCTGTAAAGAATCGAAACCGGTGGAAATGTTTGCCGTAAGAATATTGAAATTTCTTTATCGATACGTCTGCATGCAAGTTAAGGTGCGAACTAATGAACCGAGGAATTACTAATGATTATAGCTGATAAGTAAATAACGCCTGTCAAGAAGTTATTGAATAATATTATAGGTGTGTGATGTATAATGAAATTCAACGATCTTTGAATTTTCCACAATGGTATTAACATTATGATACTATTAGGTCATTCCATAAGTTCATACTGGTTTATACTCTTCTATTTAAAATTATATATGTCGAATAAACCTTTAAATATTAAGAAAAAGTATAGTCATCCTTTTGTTTTACGACTTATTCCTATTTTGTTGGCAAACACGTTATCCCATCGATATAGACTATAAAATGCGACAAAAAATCTAAATAGCACCACAAAACGAATTATGGAATGACCTAATATAATTAACTCCAGTAGAGTTATTTATTTTTAATTAATAGCTGTTAATTACCCTCACTGGTCGGAGTATACACGTTTTCTCAGCTTCGGTGTTTCATCGAATCTTTGAAAAATTTAAAATTCTTTCAGATGTACTCTTCCAATCTACCTATTGTTTTCAACAATTACCCAAAGTGTCAACGAAAATATTAAGTTGGAGGAAAATGTCATTATCTCGCAATTAGGAAGTTCGTTTTCGACCATAAAGTGGAGAAGCTCTATCATCTACAGATTCAGATGACAGTATCAATTTTCAAGGTCCAACTCTGGAAAGTCTTTTCCAGTAGCAAGAGATGGCTCTTCGATAAAGCTTTATCGAACGAAAGAAGAGCCGGCTAGGTATGCCGAGGCCATTTTTCCATAGCTTGATCTATGGTATCAATTTGACCGCGGCGAATTCTTGGTTGACGTTCGAAATCGTTATTTATTACTCGCAAGTCGATGGAACATTGAGCCAACCGTGAAGCGAATCGGACCGAGAGATCGAAAGTGAACGAAAGCTTTTGTTCCTATGCGTTCGTGAGTCTATTAGCTTCCGAAATGCAGATTTGATCAATTGCTTCGAATATTGACTTTTAACGATGACAAACATCATTTCGATGAAAAATACCAATCCTTTTGGAAATACGAATAATTGCCGAGTTTCTGAAATATTGGAATACAATAATCAATATTCCAAATTTATATAAAATACCATATAAAAGTATAATTACTTTGAAATAAACTACCACTTCTTACAAAAATATTAATGTATATTTAAACGTAATTTATATAAAATACCATATAAAAGTATAAATACTTTAAAATAAACTACCACTTCTTACAAAAANAAAATAAACTACCACTTCTTATAAAAAAATTAATGTATATTTAAACGTAACTTATATAAAATACCACATAAAGGTATAAATAATTTAAAATAAACTACGACTTCTTATAAAAAAATTAATGTATATTTAAACGTAATTTTGAACGAATTTACTTTGAATTGAATATTTATACGGTAAAATCAATCCCCAAAATATGTTTATAATATTTCTAAGAATTTACGTAACTTTCCGTTAATAAATATCCATAAAAAAATAAAATATTACAGAATAGGAGATTTATTTTATCGAGGTTATATTACTTAATTTTCAAGATCCCGGGATACTGGCACAGAATATGAAATAAATTCTCAAAATCAGGAATAAACATTCGTATGTAAAAATGATCACTATGGATAGAGATTTCTCCGAAAGATTTCAAAGAGATTTCTCTTCCAGTTCCGCTCCAGATTGGACATTCTCCAAATTACTACCAATTTTAGGACAGTATGTTGGCACGATGACACCGAACGTGAAATATGCACCTATAGATCTGATTTCACTGTAATATATCCTATATCAAAGAGCTTCATTCCAGAGTATTTGTCAGGCTCTCCTCCATGGCTGCCATTTTTTCTCCCGACTCCGCCGAGCATCCTCGGGGATCCGTGGATGTAACGAGTCGAATTTAATATTTCACGCTTACTCGGAGTACAATTTTCTACGATCTTAACGCGCAAGGATATTTAAATTCTAAACATCGCGGAGCTGGATTGCGCGAGCACGCCAAGCGTTAAAAGCGTCGAACATTTGCAAGTGTCGTTTCGCTCCACTCGTCCACTAAACAGCTCGGAAAACATATTTTTCACGGGAAATTAAAAATCAAGCAATGTCGGAACGCTTTTCAAAGTGTGTATAATTAAATCCAAAAATTACTCGGCCGTGCGACATTGCAATTACGGTGCCGGGGAGGGAAAAAAATTCGCGGGAAAAGTTTTCGTAGAAAAATCGCGGTTCCTTTTTCCGCGACGCGAATCGTCGACGTCGCGGCGAAAGGAAAGATGAAAAATAAGGAGACCTGGAAAAGAACGATGTCGAGCAATGCGTCGAACGCTTGCACTCTTAATGAGACTGTCATCAAACTTAAACGCGGAATGAGTACGTTGTTAATTCTGCACTACAATTTTCCAGAAGCACCAGGCCGTTTCCTAGCACTAATTGCAGTTATACTTTCATACGTTCAGGTTGTTACAGCGTTTACCTCTGCTTCCTTTGAAGTACACTTCACGACCGAGGCACCCTCAGAGTCAAGGTGAAATTTAACGAGACCTCTGTCACGGTAAAGATACAAAAGCTAAACGCGAGACGCATCACAAACCTCATATAATTGGCCGAGAATTTAGCAGGCGGTAAACAAAGCGGATGCACCAGCCCGTGAAACCGCACTGTTTCTAGCTCGTGTGTTCGAGATTAAAGCGGTTTCCATATTCGCCAAAAATTTGTTTTCGCCTAATTTTCACCCGTCAAAGTATCCCTCGTTCTCTCTTTCTTTTTCCGCCTCTCGTTTCCTTCCGCAATAATTTTAATCCCGCGTCTCTTCCGCGAATTTTCAATTCTAATTAAGATATCGAGAATTTAAATTCCGATATAAACGTTACGATAAAAAACGTGAATGTTAAATTTTTTAATTGTCAGCGAATAAAACGAGATAATTTCGTAAATGACACATAGTATTAATTATCGAAGTAAAAATAGGAGACATTTCGTCTTAATTTCCAATTTTGTGCTAACTGCTGTTCCAATATCTTTTGTAACGAACGTTTATTCAATCATCGAAGTGTTTTCTATCTTTCGTCGAATATTTAAATATATATCTGCCGTATTTTTACATAAACCATCGTACTATTTACATTCGTAAATGTAGGATATATAAACTGGCGAAAGAAAAAGATATTTATAATAACTATGAATACCAATTGCACCAACTCTATGACTATCGACTCTATACCATCATTCATCCTTCATCTTTCATTCATTCACACATACTACAACTCATACCATACATCCCAAAATCTTATCGCACAATCTTAACCTAAACATTCACTGACCGACCGACATTCTTACCGATAATAATTTTTTTAATTATGTCTACCCATTTCTACAGCTTCCTACGATAACAGAGAATCTCCTAGATGAGAATCTTATTTCTTCTTACTGATAATAAATTTTTTAATTATGCCTACTCATTTTTAGTGTCCTATGATAACAAAGAATCTTCTCGATGATACCAAATTCGTCTCGGACAATCTTAACCTAAACATTCGCTGACCGACTGTCATTCTTACCGATAATAATTTTTTTAATTATGTCTACCCATTTCTACAGCCTCGTACGATAACAAAGAATCTCCTCGATGAGAATCTCATCAATTCTTACCAATAATAAATTTGTTAATTATGCTTACCCATTTCTACAGTGTCCTATGATAACAAAGAATCTTCTCGATGATAGAGCAACGCGAAAAATTATCGGACTAATTAATTACCGTCATCGAGCAATAATTAACGATAAAACGTTCTGCTTTTCGGCGAATGCATAGTTCAGCAGGTGGATAGAGCAATAGGGCTATATCTGGTGCCCGAGACAAATCCAGGATGGCGGGCTTTCTTCAGGCAGAAAACCTTGAAAGATTTCGAAGGTTGGGGTAAGAGCGAACCGCTGTACCATGCAATGGATCGGATTAAATATTATTATGAGGAAGAACGAGACGTGTCGTGCGGCACGGTACAGCCCTCGTTCCCCGTCTATCCCCTTCGTTTCCCCTTAACCACCGCTTTCTCCAACCACCCCCGTTTTTACCCCTTTCCCTCTCTGCCCGTGTCTCCTCGTTCGAAGAAGCTGCGCCCAGCCTGTGAAACCGAAGTCTCGAAAGTTTGGCCCCTTCCCAACGGTCCCGCCATCAACTACACCGCGAGGAATGCATTTTTCATATCCCCGCGATATTATCGCTCCCGTTGGTTGTATTAATCGGTTTGGAAAGGGAAATAACGAAGGGAAAACTTCGGCTCGCTGCGACGTGAATTCCAAAAGAATTATGTAAACGGCAGTCGGTCGGCCGGATCGAGTATTAGTCAGGAGGAATGGCTTGGTCGAGGTAAAACCATGATGACTGACGTCAGCTTTCCAAGCTTTCTTCCAGAACGTCTAATTATTCCCTCGTTGCGTCGGTATCGCGCAAGAAATCTGGATCTTCGACTTAAACGGTGTCTCGGCCGAGAGACATCGATCTCTGGTTTAATTTCGCGGTTGATTGCCGGATATTTCGGATCGGAAGTTTGCGCTGCTGTTGAATATATCTTGGAATATTCGGGAAAATGTGGGGTTCCTTTTGTGCTTTGTTATTCCACACATGCGTCGTGTAATTGCGATTGTGAAAATTATCATTTCAAGTTTCACGGAAAAAATCTCTGAGAGAATCGCCCTTCGATGACAGGAATGAAATAAAAGTACCTTCAATAAAGAATGGGGTATTAACCCTTTGCGCTTGAAGAATTTGTTCACGGTGAACGACAGGAATACGAAACTTTTCTTATATCTTTCTATCCTCTCTGATACTTTTAATAGTGAAATAAAATAAGAATGGCACGTGTTTGGGTTAAGTTATTGGGTTATTTCACGTATTGTTATTCCTAATAGATTTATCGTTTCGCATTCGTTATTTAGATTACGGCGTTGAAACAAATGGCGACTGAGAGTCGCCACTGGAGTGCGAAGGGTTAATCGTATTCTATACTACTTGCGTAGAATATATTGGGTTATTCGAAAAGTAATTTCGGTTTTTCCCAATAGGGGAAATCATAATATCGCCATAATCGTTATCTATTTCGACACTTGATATAGTAAGGCTTGTTTGTTAAAAATTTTGTTCGATTCTTAGAGATAATTTTTGTTCGGTGCCCTATCAAAAAATCGAAAGCAGCATTTTCGGCATATTTTACTCTTTCACTATCGAAAAGGTAAAAATGCGGTTCAAGCAAGGTGAAAATTATGAGATGGGTACGCAGAAGATGTATCAACCGAACGAGAATGCCAAAATTGGTTTGCAAAATTTCGTTTGGGCAATTTCGATGTTGAAGATGCACCGCGTTCTGAAAAACCCGTTGAATCCGATGAAGACAGAATAAATGCATCGATAGATGCAAACCGCCGAATAACAACTCGTGAGATTACAGAAAGATTAAATTACTCGAATTCGACCGTTCGTGATTACACTCTTAAGAAATCGCATTTCATTTTCACCAAAATAAAACGAAATGATTTTCCGAACAACCCAATAATTTAGCAGGATCACTTATTACATCAGTTTCGATATAACCCATTCATCCCTGTAGTTATTTTCTGAATTTCGTGACAGTGAACGTGTAACACGTTAAATCGATCGCAACGACTGACATGATTAATACAGTATCGATTCGATTCGTCTACATCCGCGAACGTCGGAATTATGCATAAATAGAGGTCGTCGACTTTCTAACCCAAACCGTCGAATAACAACCCATGAGATTGCCGAAAAGAAACGAAATGACTTTCCGAACAACTCAATAATTTACCAGAATCACTTACTACATCAGTTTCGATATAACCCATTCATCCCTGTAGTTATTTTCTGAATTTCGTGACAGTGAACGTGGAGCACTTTAAATCGATCGTAACGACTGGCATGATTAACACTAGATTTGAATTTGATGGATAGGTGGCTTCAATTATACGATATTAACAAATTGAATTAACTTATATTAAGTCTGTTAATATTGCGATTGTTTTCAAATGAAACTATAATATAATATAACTACTAAAATATGTGGTTTTCTTTACCCTAAATCTGACGGATGTCCATAGAAAAAGCTATACAAAAAACCCCCGTAAACTTAGCGTTAATACAGCATCGATCCGAATCGTCTACATCCGCGAACGTCGGAATTATGCATAAATAGAGGTCGTCGACTTTCTAACGTAGCGATCGGAGTACGAGGGGGTTGGTTCTACGGAAAGAAACCGGGCTACTATCGACAAGTAATTAAAGCTGCTCGCGGAGCAAAGAGCGGAGGAATTTAAAGATCTTCTCTTCGTCTTTGGGAACGACTTCCTTGTCCGTTCCCTGGGTATCCGCCGTCATCGACGTCGGCGACCGGCGATATCCGAAGAACAGGGAGTCCCCGTTGGTCGTTAGAGGATCGCAGACGATCTCTTCGAGGAGGAGGCTTCATTCCAGGAACGATAGTCACCCGATAATTCCGTGGAGAGCTCCAATAATTTTGATATGTAAATACAAGGTGGTGTCCTTGTCTCGCGATATCGACCTGATTACAATATCCCGAGGCTCGGATTACCGTGGATTCGCAGAGGTTGCCCAGACATCTTATCCCTGCTTAGGAACTCTTCTTTCCTCCAGTATTCTCTTCCCTTTTCCCGTGTCTTCTTCGTCCTTTAAATTTCATTATCGAATCATCGAGACTCGCTGCTGAGCAGGCTATTCCTATTTATCCAGGCAGCAGCACTTACCACGTCTCTACGCTCACTTTCACAGGTAAATGAAGGAATTTGCGAGAATTTTATATCGAGGTAGTTGATACACGAGATGTGTACTCGAGAATTTTTCGATTTCCCGATTTTCAAAAGAGATTTTAACCCTTTGAGGATGATATTATATACGTGGAAATTTATTAATTTTTTCAGAATGAAAGCTACATGAAATACAGCGAGAAATAATTTTAATATCGTCATCAATGTCGATCATATTTTTTAATTTCTTTCCATTCGGTATTTTTAATTGCTTAATCGAGTGTTAACTTCGCTTCTCGTCCGTAAAGGGTTAAAAATCATTAGCTTCGTTTCGAAAAGAAAAATTTTATAAACCCGAGAATTTATGCATACCGTAGTTCAGATCACTCTTGTATAAAGTTAGCGAAGCCAGTGGAATAAAAAATATTAATTTTGTTACGTATTTCGTTGTATTCCTGTTACATTTTTAATTGCGACGATGATTATTTAGTTTCGAATTTAGATAAATAAAAAAGCGAATTACGACGCAACCAGAAACTCGGTATAACGAGTCAACTCTCGGTTGCAAAAATAGTTTTACTTTTTAATTAAAAACTTTTATTTAGCGTTTATTTTACTGTAACAAAAACGAGCGGAGTAGGAAATAACGCTTTCTAATTCATCGAAATATCAACTCGATGTATCGAAACTAATCGAAGCAATGTAAAGAGACTTCGTTCACGATTATTATAAATCGATACGTTTACACGCGTGTTGAATAAGAAAAATCTGGTAGATTGCTGCGAAATTATTCTCCATCCACGATTCTTCTTATCTCCTCTCGAAAACGCTTACGCAACTGATCTTCGAGATCGGCCTGTGTAAAAGGTCGTTGAAGTGGAAACGAAATTATCGACCGGGTTAAATAGCCGAGCGAACATAATTCTGAAAATCAACCGGCGTTCGAAAAATGCTGTTATCGCAGCCGGCCATTAAAGGTGCTCGTGCAAGTTCCTCGAAAACACTTATCGCGGGAAATAGTTGAATAAGCTATCTCAAAATTGCATCAACTCTCGACCCATGATCTCCAATTTAACACAGACGGTGCTCCAATTACGAACTTCCCGGCAAGGTCCGCTCTTTAAGGAAATTGTACAACGTTCCGAAGTTTTTAACGCTGGCCGCCTCTAGCGGACGGCAATCGCTAATCTCATTATCCCCACGACAGCAAGTTTATCGTTTATTATTTCGTGCGAGCCATGAATCGCGCGGACGAAGTAGAACGAGGTGAGAAGAAACCGAGGGAGGGTGGTCGAAGAAGACGGGGCGAGAGATAAAGGAAAGAATACAGGAAAGCGATGAGGAGTGCGCGCACGACCTCGATAAGGGGTGAATGAACAATTAATAGCGAAGATGGAATAAGAAGTGCGAGCGGGTGGCAGGCTGGAGTTATAATGACGAGGCATTAAATAACAACGAGAACCGTTAAGGGATGACGAGATAAAAACCTTGGTGGATCGTTAGCAGGCGTCTCGGCCATTTCTTATTCTCTCTCCGACTACTCTTCTCTCCCTTCGCTAAATGGACTCTTTCGCTCCTTGTCGAATGTCTCTCTTCCTGCCGCAGCAGCCTTCTCTCCTCTCGCGGTCTCTCGCTCGGCCCGAGATTTTCTCTCTTTATCCCAGTCTTCCCGCTCAATTCTCGCGCCCCTTAAAGAAACTTTTAATGTAATTGCCGCGGGACGTGAAAACCGCTGATACCGTTACCCCTGGCCCCGAAGAAATCCGATCCGTGAAAATAAGTCGAGATAGCGTCCCACCTAAAATCCCACCCACTTACCCTCTTACGCTTCGTCGTTTCCTTCGATTTCCTCTTTCTTCCTCTTTAACTCTGCCTCCTCGGAAGAACCTCCAACCCCCGATGTTCTCTCTCTTTTTCTCTTTCTCTTCCTCGACTCTCCTACTGGTTCATCGAAAAATTGTTTCATCCGACTCAATGCGAAGTCTGTGGTTTAATTCCCAACTTCCGGCAAGCTTTCATCCGCTGATAACGTCGCCTAGACGTTCACGATGGAAATATCGTCTGGCCTCGAGAGCTGGCTATCCAACACGGCCACGTCACCTGCCTAAAATTCCTCGTCGTCAGTCACTTTGTCGTCAATGACAGATTGGCGGCGCGTGGGTCGCGGCGTAACCGCTTCAACGCGCTGGAAACAAAACATCCCCGCTTGTTTTTCAAACGATTTAGGCGTTGTTTGCCCGCCGCGCGGCGCATCAGAGCGCGAAAAAACGGGCCGTTTATTCCGTGGAAAATCTCGGAATTTTTGGCCCCGTCGGGAATGAGCGGGCCGAGCATTTGACACGCGCCCAGCCCGAAATTGATTGCGTTACACGTATCGTTACTTCCTTCGTCGACCGCGCAACGAGGCGGCTAGGTATCGATGTTACACTCGCGCGTGCCCATCGATCCGATAGTTTTACTCATTTTTCCGATCACCGAATGTATTTATAGCGACCCTTTTCCCATTCGTTTCCCGCACCGGAGGAAAGCTACGGAGGATATGTCGCTTTTAAACGAATGAAAGTGCATAATGCAATGCGTGAATAGTGTTGTTTCTTAACACTAGGTTTTTTGTGTACCTATTTCTATGGACACCCGTAAAATTTAGGGTAGAAAAAAGCACATATTTTCTTTAACACTAGATTTACGGGGGTTTTTTGTATACCTTTTTCTACGGACACCCGTCAAATTTAGGGTAAAAAAAGCACATATTTTCTTTAAAAAACAAACGGTGAGTTTAATT
>NIJG01000045.1:251013-268081 GCA_002201625.1 Euglossa dilemma | reverse complement strand
ATTTAATACTTTCAGACAATACAAGGATTCTTTATCGTAGGATATACAAACAAGAACTATTCTACTCCTTGCAAACTCACTATCTCCCTATTAACCTCTGCTAACGATAACCCAACACTAATCCCCACATATTCGCCAGTTATTGCTCATTCACGAATCTGGATAAGAGGACGTGCAACACGTATGTACATCCCCATTCATAAGTATTAGAATGCTTATGGACTAAGCAAACTTCGATAGTTATTACGAGATTATTGAGACCTTCGATAATCGTTATCCCTTTAGAAACTTTAAACCAATATACTCGATATTCTAATAAATATCTCACCGATTATGTGAAATAAAATTAACTCTTAGTCTCTCTATTCTATTGATATTTAGATACCAAGTATTACACAAAACAGATTCAAATTTCGAATTTTCTACCAACTTTGCACAAAATTTGTTCAATCGAATTAAAATTCCTTTTTTTAATTCATCATTTCCAAATCTTAGAAATATTTCTACAAATTTTACAACATATTTCGTAGTATTATTTCCCCCAAAAATAAATTCTAAACGATTAACCCCTTGCAATATAATTTGATTACAAAAAATTCGTATATGAACAATAAAAGTAACCAACAAATTTTCGATAAGTGAAGATTATAGAGTAATTTCGATTACGATTTCATTTTCAGGAAAGTAAACTCGACAAAAATTACCCAATCGACATTATAGATAAAAGAAAATTAATTACAAAAGATTCAAATGCATTTCATTCACGTTAAAAACACTTTGACTAGTATGAGGAAAGTAATATATTTTTCTGTGATTTGATACAGAAAACTCACGACGAACTAGACATCCCACAACGATCCCCTCAATTATCGCATTTCTATTGGTTGTTCAGAAAATAATTTCGTGTTTTCTCAACAAAGGACCTAACTGTACTTTTTCATAGCTAACTTCACGCTTAAGCCGCATAATCGTTATATATTTTAACAGCTGATATAGTTTGGCTTGTTAATTTTATCTAATTCTTTGCAATAATTTTTGTTTGGTGCCCTATCAAAGATGGAAAATCAAAAGCAGAATTTTCCGCATCTTTTACACTTTTACCATCGAAAAGGTAAAAATTCAGTTCAAACTGCGCAAATATTATGCGATATGTACGAAGAACATGTATCAACCGAACGCCAATGTCAAAATTGGTTTACAAAATTTCGTTCCAGGAATTTCGATATCTAAGATGCACCACATTCTAAAAAACCCATTGAAACCGATAAAAACAAAATAAATGCATCGATAGATGCAAACCGCTGAATAAAAACTCGCGAATTTACCGAGAGTTTCAATTTCTCGAATTCGACCGTTTATGATCGCGTAAAACATCGCTCTAAAAAAATCATTTCATTTTCAAAAATTCATTTTCACCAAAAGAAACGAAATGACTTTCCGAACCTAAGCAGACATCCTGATACTTCTGAACGTGGATGTACATACTCGTATCTCACCCTCTCTGACCAACATCCTCGACGGCGAAGTAACGAAAAGAGGCCGGTGTTCGCAACGCCGAAATACCTCTAACGATATTATTACACGGTTCATTTAAGTTAGATAACAACAACCGTATAGCCGAGTCGGCGGCGTGGCAAGGTAACAGGCAGCGTGCTACAATATCCGCTACATCTCTCGCCTGCAGCCTAATTACTTTCCGGCCTCCGGCACCGGTACCAACGGTAACGCCCGTAGAAGCAGAACCAACGGAGTTACAGACACCACCCCCATCGACTTACCGCCACCACCTTCGACGTAACAGTCCACGTTACGCTGCCAAGGATAGACGGTTGGCTACGTAGATTCCTCTTGGCTGCTTGAACATTAGAAAGATGTCGAAACGGAACGCGGCGAAGCTACCCCGAGAACGATAATCCTTCTTCCTTTTATTTTATTTCTTATGCTCCAGTTTAATTAGTTCCCCGATAATACCTGCTATCTTCTCCGCGCAGCGGAAAGAACAGGCTGCCTCCGCCCTACCATTCCGTTCCTACAATACTACGCCTCTCCTCTCCTCTCCTCACTCCTAGCTTTTTGCACCCCCTCCAGTTGAATCGTTCGAAGACACTCGTTCGACCTGATTCCAAGGGTCGCTCGTTCCTTCAGGTTACCATCGCCTCTGATATATCCGAGATTTTATGGTGATGAGAGAGATAGGAAAATGATGGGGCTTGTGTAGGTGAATAAAACACGGATAGCTTGGAAATTGCTGGATCGGCTGGTTTCGTCGGTGCTCCTTCCGATTGGATGTAAGTTTTATAGCGTTTCGTAGTTCTTGTTAGCCATGTTCGGATACTTTCTAGTGATAATAGTGATTACGTTCAACTGTTAGAATCGACATGCGGTTGTGTAAGCGTTTTACCTGACAGAATTAGTATTTAGAATATATTGTTCGGGAAGTAATTTCGTTTTTTTACCAGAAAAATTTGGTTGATTCGATCGTTTGTGATCAATCAAAATGCAATCTCGATAAATTGATTACTATTGATTACTATTGTCTACGACGTTAGTCACTTGTGAAGGAAGTTTGGTTTTATAATGGAACCATATATGATGCAGCAGGAGCACCGTAATGGTCGAGGTTAAATATTGTCGATAAAATAAATATTGTCGACTAACTCTAGAATATTGTGAAATACAAAAGACACTTTTCAACAGTGAAAGATTTAAAATAAAACACGATATATTACACAAATTATGAATTAATTTCTTGTCATACTCATATAGATTCGAATATTCGATGATAATGAAATTTGTGAGTAACTTAAGAAAAAAGAGTATTAACGATAAAGCGATAAAAACGCTTTTAAAAAAAGCGAAACGCGCGTGAAAATTGATCGTTCCTTGGAATCTCGACGACCGCAAAATTTCCACGATTGGTACCGAAAATTTCCCCGTTCATGCGTTAGGGGCACCACAATTGTCGAGGTTACTAAAACAAAATAAATATTGTCGACTAATTCGAAAATACTATGAAACACAAAAGACACTTTTCAACTGCGAAAAGTTTAAAATAAAACACGGTATATTACACGAATTATAAATTCATATCAGTTCAAATATTGGATGATAAATGAAATTTGTAGGTAACTTAAGAAAAAAGAGCATTAACGGCAAAGCGATAAAAACGTTTTAAAAAAAGCGAAACGCGCGTGAAAATTGATCGTTCCTTGGAATCTCGACGGCCACAAAATTTCCACGATTGGTACCGAAAATTTCTTCGCTCATGCGTTAGGGGCACCACAATTGTCGACGTTACTAAAATAAAATAAATATTGTCAACTAACTCTAGAATAGTGTGAAACACAAAAGACACTTTTCATCTGCGAAAAGTTTAAAATAAAACACGATATATTACACGAATTATAAATTCATATCAGTTCAAATATTGGATGATAAATGAAATTTGTAGGTAACTTAAGAAAAAAGAGCATTAACGATAAAGCGATAAAAACGCTTTAAAAAAAAGCGAAACGCGCGTGAAAATTGATCGTTCCTTGGAATCTCGACGGCCGCAAAATTTCCACGATTGGTACCGAAAATTTCCCCGTTCATGCGTCAAAACTGTGACGCGGAATCGAACCGCGAGCGGCTCGATTCGTTACAAACGGACGACAAATCCTCGTCTAGCCGCGCGCGTTGAAAAAATAACGAGTATTTGGAATCGACGAGTTGCAGAATCGCGGAGTCGGCCAGGTTGACGGCCATAACTCGCTACGCGGCGGCCCTTCCGTACGAAACTTCGTGTCGATTTTCCAGGCAGGTTTCCAACCAGAAAACGATTCGAGCCGTTCAAGTCGTATGTTTGTTTTGGAACTTGCGCACCGTCGCTTTCCAGACCACCGGCGGCCCCGCAGCCGCCATCTCGACTCTTCACCCGGGCAACCGGCAATATCTCGTGCCACCCACTGGCCACCCAGCCGATGGTGGCCGGGTGAAAGAGCACCCTTTTGGGGTTTGTGATGCGTGCAGATGGCCGTGCAGAGGGAAATCACGCGTGGCTGCGCTCAACTGCACGGTTGCACCGAATACATGCCGACCACCGGCGAAACGTTCGACCGACCAACACCAATTAAGCCAATGACGTTCTCCGACACCGATGATAATGGTAACGCTTGCATTTTCGAGGGCCTGTATCCTATAACGAGACACCAAAGAATCGTTGTTACGACGAAAAAGATAATAGACGAGCATTGGGGTTGCTCTCGAGGGTTCAACCGTTGCATTGATCGTTCACCATCATTGGTATGTGCAACTTTTTACGATAATCCTGCTACATGTTATCGTATTTGATATTCAGCAACAAGATTAAATGTTAATTTTATTAGTATTCGAGGTATGGAAGACGTAATTGAGGAGTAATTAGCATAGATGACTGAACTTTTTGGGATAACCCTGGCACATGTTATCGTATTTGGAATTCAACAGCAAGAATAAATGTTAATTGTATTAGTATTCGAGGTATGGAAGACGTAATTGAGGAGTAATTACCATAGATGACTCTGAACTTTCTGGGATAACCCTGGCACAAGTTATCGTATCTGGTATTCGACAGCAAGAATAAATGTTAATTTTATTAGTATTCGAGGTATGGAAGACGTAATTGAGAAGTAATTATCATAGATGACTGAACTTTTTGGGATAATCCTGGCACATGTTATCGTATTTGGTATTCGATGTGGATAAATGTTAATTTTATTAGTATTCGAATTATGGAAGACGTAATTGAGGAGTAATTACCATAGATGACTCTGAACTTTTTAGGATAACCCTGGCATAAGTTATCGTATTTGATATTCAACAGTAAGGATAAATATTAATTTTATTAGTATTCGAGTTATGGAAGATGCGATTGAAGAGTGATTACCATAGATGACTCGAGATTAATGTTCATGTTTTAACTATTTGGGACATGATGGGATTAAAAATGTCCCACTTTTTCTAATGCATAGTGGGACATTTACAGACCTACCTTGAAATTTTGCAATAACTATTTGAGTCCCACCCTATTAACAACAAATTGAATTGAATTATTATTATTTCATTATGTCTCTATATTATGCGATACCTTCGTTAAAAAATACCGATTTTATTTAATTTATAGAGCAATAAAATTCTCTGAGAACCTATACCTCAAAGAGTTAAATCTTAACCTCGTGACTAACTAAAAACATTTAGGATAACGCAGCTATTTAATTATTATTCGAAAGATGGAATGGAAAGTTCGAAGTATAACATTCTCGGAATAGTCACAAACCTAAGGTAATTATCGTGAGCTGATCGATATTCGTCGATTGAATGCCAGGATTTTCTATTGAAGACGTTTTTCCATTGAGTCTTGTACTCTCTTTAATAGACACTCTCCGCCTTTAATCCGGATAATAGCGTTGCGAAGTAATTAAGCCCTTTGTCTTCTGTCTTCTCGTATTTAGTAACAAAGAAAACGTCAGGAAGCTTCGTGACTTGTTGCACGACCTGCCATATCGTCCGATGGAACGACCTGTATAGCAGATAAAACACCTTATTCGTCACAAAAGGACTTCCCATCTTTGTAATAGATCACGAGAGTCTCTGCTATAAGAACTAACAAGTTCCTTCCTCCAAGTCTCTAACTCCGCTACCTCAAATCTCTATACCAGCAATTTAACGTACCTTAAATAATAAAAAAGAAATAACGAACGAAAATGAACTAGGAAATGTTCTGAAAAATATCACAGAGATAACGTGACAACTTAAATGGATTTTTAAAAATTTTACTCACATATTATCGAAATAATAATAAGATAAATACAATATTGGCTTCAAAAAGTTTGTGAATTGTAATTTCACATTTAATTATAATAAATTAATTATTTTGTAATTTTCTTCTTACTTTTCTCTTTCCTAATCCGTGTCCCTAAAGTGGCAGTAGATTTATAGGCAAGAAAATAACACGAACGTGCAGGGACACACATGAAACACATAAGCCTGTATTTTATTTGACCGTTTAATCCATCAGCTTAGAAAATTTATTTCTTATTATACCGAGATGCCCCAGTTAGAACTTCTGCTCGCTATATTGCATAACAATAGATCCCAAGGGAGGGTGGCAAAGTGTAGGATCACTTCCCTCTTACGTTCCATTGGGAATCACGTTGTCAGTGTGTTTTCCAGCATCGTAAACTACAATTCATCGTATTCAACGGTACGTGTTCTTTAATCTTTATAAAATATAACACGATTTAGTTCGACTGAATTTTATATGTAATATTTAAACCCCTTTCGATTTCGTTCCAATTGCTCGTTACTTTTCGAGAACTTCGTTTCACTGGCTAATCGAATTAACGCTACATTCGATAGAAATTACCAATTATCTTGACACTTCCTTACGAAGTTGATTAAATTTTTAATTCTTTTCGAAAGTTATTATTATATTACCAAAATCTACGACAAAGGACTCTCGTAGACTTTATAAATTTTTTCAGAGAAGATATCGTTGAGATGAAAAGCCGAGTGGACGAATTAACGCTACATTCGATAGAAATTACCAATTATCTTGACACTTCCTTACGAAGTTGATTAAATTTGTAATTCTTTTCGAAAGTTATTATTATATTAATAATACTATTATATTACCGAAATCTACGACAAAGGACTCTCGTAGACTTTATAAATTTTTTCAGAGAAGATATCGTTGAGATGAAAAGCCGAGTGGACGAATTAACGCTACATTCGATAGAAATTACCAATTATCTTGACACTTCCTTACGAAGTTGATTAAATTTATAATTCTTTTCGAAAGTTATTATTATATTAATAATACTATTATATTACTGAAATCTACGACAAAGGACTCTCGTAGACTTTATAAATTTTTTCAGAGAAGATATCGTTGAGGTGAAAAGACAATGGAATTATTAAATTTACCATTCGCATTGAAACAGAAACGTAGCAAGTTTCCAAACGTGATGATGATGAAACACAACCCCTGGTGAATATTTCTATGTCGCGAACAAGCGACTATTTCAAGGAGTAACTTAATTTTATCCTAGAGAAATAAATAACACCTTACCGTTACAGAGATTTAAACCATTCAACGGAAAAATTAGTGGATCCCACGAGGACATCGATTCATCGAGACGGCTGAAGGGGCCGATGCCTTTCAGTGGCAATGACCCGCGAAATTGCTTTACGCAATCGGCCATTATGCGTCTGAAAATTTCGCGAGGCATTCGAGATCAGCCCGCCGTTTGATGTGATACGAATATTATATATTGTTCATTGTCGGCCACGTTTGATTGCACCGATCGCGCAATTATCGACGCCCCTTTGCCCTGTAATAAAATTCAACCACACGCATCTGCACAGAGATCGACGAACGCGCGATCCGCAAACGTATGAGCAAACTGTTTTCAAACGCGGAGGAATGCAAACGAGATGATGGACGGAACGGGGATACGGCGTGGAAAAAAACTTAATGAATAAATATTAACGTTAACTGGATACGCGTGTTGATATTTGTCCGAATTGTTTGTCGTTTAATGCACTTTTTCTGTTCCCCTGTCCAAGTCGATTTGTTTCATCAGTATTCCAGGAACAGTTATGAAAACTAGGTTATACAGTCGCAACGGATTTTAGTAAGCTTATTCGGAAGAATAGATCTTCGAGTCAATGAAAATTAACGTCGAAGAACTTTTGTTTAATAATCAACTAATCGTAATTATTTATCAAACATCCTGCAAAGTTAATTGTACCACGCACGTGTATATACAAATCAAAAGAAGTTTGCGATTTGTCGAACGCTCAGCCAGCGACCTTGGTGTCGCTTTTGTTAAAAAATAAATCGTAAGACAAGGGTTTAATCGTCGTCATTTAACCTTTTATTCGAGGATATCATCTTTCAGAACGACGCGCCACTATAGTGGCTTTTGAGGATAACACCAATTTGGACGGTACAACACTATAGTGATGTCGATACTTCCTTCGCTAAAATTTCTTCGATAATAGAGAATTTGTCTTGAGTAACTCCGAAACCGGAAGCCTCCGGCATCGTGACATTGGAAAACTCCTTAGCGGAGGGACTACAGCTCCCATGTCAAGGATTCCATCATGGAACATCTCGGGACCGATTGACTGGACTACAATTTCCTTGAAGCTCACCCCTCGATCTTGGAGTAGTCTTTGACGGATCCCTCAGCTTCGGGATGGTTCGTGGCTATTGGCTCGACCTCGCACTGGATCGAAGCTAGTCTTTCGACCCCAAGGTTGAATAGTTACCACGATCACGATTCCTGAGATATATTTGGTTCCTAGATGAAGCAATCCTAGATCCTAGATGAATTTTACAACATAAAGCAGATTTTTGGGATCTTTCATTCGAATGTTTGTTTTCACACCTTCCAATGTGGATATTAATGTCCTTTTGTTCACAATTTGTAGGTATTAGTATCTTCCAGCTTTTAGGTAGTTAATAATACGTTTCAGGATTCCGAGATCTTTGAGTTCGTGACCGTGGGTTCTCGCATTGTTCCTTAAACGAGTTTCCTCTTTGTGGTCGCGAAATTCGAAATCTCGTGTCCTCATCGTCGACAGAGAATCCTATGTTCTCGTGGTAATTCGTGACTGTTGCCCTCTTTGATGTGATCAGTAGCGTGTAATACGATTTTTGTACGATCGTAGTTCATCCTTCGAATTTTGAACTTGGTATCTTAATTTATGATTATATTCTAAATGGTTACCCTAGAATTTAATAACTTTATAATAATGTGCATTACATTTTGAAAATTTTTCTATCCAGTGACAAATTTTTTATTGCATTTCTAGGGAATCGAATATTTGGAAACGTAATTTGAATGTTCGTTAATATTTTTCATTTTTTTTAAATGATTGTTGTGTTCCTCTTCGCTTGTCCTTTCGCGTGTAACATTTAAATACCGACACGGCGAAAAATTCGTGAAATTTCATCGCTGGTTAATGTTACCTATTATTTAAAAGCGTTCGTAACCTCTTTGATATGATCAGTAGCGTGTAATACAATTTCTACATGATCGTAAGTTCATCGTCCGAACTTTAAACTTAGTATCTTTATTTATAATGATATTGCAAATGGTTACCCTAGATTTTAATAACTTTACAATAATGTGCATTACATTTTGAAATTTTTTCTATCCATCGACAGATTTTTAATTGCGTTTCTAGGAAATCAAATATTCGCAAACGGAATTTAAATATTCGCTAACATTTTCCATTTTCTTAAAACGTGTACTTCCATAACTTTATTGAGTAATAGATATGTGAACTCGGTGGGTGTGTTCCTTTTCACGTGTAACATTTAATAAATATCGACACATCGAAAAATACGCGAAATTTCATGGTTGATTAATGTTATCTATTATTTTAAAGCGTTCCTAACCTCTTTGATGTGATCAGTAACGTGTAATACGATTTCTACATGATCGTAAGTTCATCCTCTGAACTTTGAACTTAGTACCTTAATTTATAATAATATTCTAAATGGTTACCCTAGATTTTAATAACTTTATAATAATGTGCATTACATTTTGAAAATTTTTCTATCCACCGACAGATTTTTAATTGCGTTTCTAGGAAATCAAATATTCGCAAACGGAATTTAAATATTCGCTAACATTTTCCATTTTCTTAAAACGATTACTTCCATAACTTTATTGAATAATAGATATGTGAACCCAGTAGGTTGTGTTCCTATTCACGTGTAACATTTAATAAATATCGATACGTCGAAAAATACGCGAAATTTCACGGCTGGTTAATGTTACCTGTTATTTAAAAGCGTTGGTATCATTGCCGATGTAGACTTACAGAAAAGGAGAGCGCAGATAGAGTATAACAGAGTGGTTGAGTTGGAAGGGAAGAGCACCTTTTAGGAGCTTAGAGATTACACTTGGGACGAGCTAGTAGTAATGCAGAGGTGAGTCTCACAAGAGCAAGCCGCTCATTCCCACGAAGGATTCGACAGAACTTATAATACCTACGATGTGGGATCGGTTGCGGCACGCTTCTACCACCTACTGTCACCCTCTTGACGCTATCGTTTCGTCTTTAGACATCCTTCCCTTCCTCGCATCGCGACGCATTCATAATTCAATGTCAAGCACCACTTATCGTCCTCCTGGACCCTTTAACTCTTCGGCGAATTTGATTTATTTCTTTTTTCCATGCCAGACTAGATGGAAAATCCGAGCACGTCGAGGCTTGTACGAAAAAGCCAGATGAAATCTACACTAACTATTAAATGTTTATCGTTAACATTTATTCGTTATTCTTCTCTACCGTCTATTTCCTAGTGATCTAGAATTCAACCTCGTTTAACACTTTGCACTCGATTTTTTCGGTACAGGGGAATAGTAATTCGAAAATCTTCTATCATAAAGTTAACGATATTTTAAAATGGTAAATTAGAAATCGTATAATAATTAAGACATGGAATTATTTTATCTCGACATTCTACGTATCGGTGCGCAATTTTAAATTTGATATATCGATTAATATCGATCTTTAGAATCTGATTAAATGGCGACTGAGAACCGCCTCTCGAGTGCAAAGGGTGAATTATTTCAAACCCTAATTTTTAAATAATCGTAAACATATCTCCTGTAAACTAGAAAAATGAAGATTTTTACCTTATCTTTCTACATTGTTACCCTTCTATCTCCTAATGATCCAGAATTCGATCTTGCTCAATTCTTTCAAACCCAATTTTTCAAATAATCGTAAGCAAACTCCTTTAAAATAGGAAAATGAAAATTTCTGCGTTATCTTTTTACATTGTTACTCTTCTATCCCCTAATGATCCAGAATTCGACCTCTTTTAATTCTTTCAAACCCTATTTTTCAAATAATCAGAAGCATAACACATATAAAATAGGAAAATGAAGATTTCTACGTTATTCCTCTAGAACGTTATCCTTCTGTCTCCTAATGATCTAGAATTCGATCTCGTTTAATTCTTTCAAACCCTATTTTTCAAATAACCATAAACACATCTTCTGTAAACTAATAAAATGAAGATTTCTACCCTTCGAGAAACAGCGACAAATTTTAATTGCTATTTCTACTGATTTATTACGCGTGGAATATCTCTGCGATCGCATTACACGCACCGCGATGACGACATTCGAGGAGCTGAAGCGCGAAAACGGCCATCGTTCCTTAGATATTAGAAATCAGCCGGGGATAAAGGAAAAAATTAAGTGTCGCATCGAACCGCAAAATCTTCTCCTCCGGTGGATATAGGGAGAACGTCATTTAACGCGAGAAATACTTTGAATAGCAATATCCATTATCGCGGAGTTACACCCGAACGAACACCTCGTTCCATCGTAATCGGATTAGGCGTTGAAAGACAGAACGAGAGGGACATCGAGCCGAGGATAGATCGACGGAGAGGCGACAGGACGAATAGAAGGGGACACGAAGACGATAAACGGGGGGACAGGAAGATGAAAGAAAGAAGGCAGAGCATTCTTCAAAGTGGAGCAAGTATCGTCGCGTAACTGCAGGTATTGCTTTAATCTGTCAGGGGAGAATCTTGTAAATAATCGAAGCAATTATCCAACTCGCCTGGGTAACACGGCACAAAGGAGAGACTCTCTTTTCCTACGTCACGGAAAATGAAAATAAGCGAGCAATTTTATTTCATTATCAGCGACGACGACGAATCGATTGATAATATTGGCTGGAGTAGACTCTCCGATGCCAACTCTCTCTCTCTCCCTCTCTCTCTCTCTCTCTCTCTCTCTCTTTGCCAGGCTAAGGAGATGTCTCGTGTTTAGCCACCTCCGCGCTACGGGAAATTGCTGCGCCGGAAATTGGGTGGCAGACCTCCCTCTGAGTGTTTGACGTCGCGCGACAAATTGAAAGTTACTACGACCAGGGAAATACACGCGACGATATTTTATAAGTTCAACGCGGATAATGCTCCTTCGTGTTCTAACCATTCATTCTTTTTGGTCCTCTTCGGATATCTCGACGCGATCTGTACGAATCCGCGAGTAATTTTCATGTGTGGCTGTTGACGGTCGAATTTCTTCTGTCTGTGCTGTTCGGTGTTTTCTGGAATTCAGTTCGAGTATGTTGCGATTGGTTGGTACAGGGTTTGATAGAGGTTTTCTTAGTTCTTGTCGTTCCTCTTCGGATATCTCGACGCGATCTGTACGAATCTGCGAGTAATTTTCAATCAGCGCTAAGTGTTTCATCCGAACCATTATTTTTGGGAGGAGAAACATTCAGACGATGTCCGCGTCTTTTTACAAACGTAAACTAATTCGATCAGGGTTGCATGTGTTTATTTCCAGTTTGATGCAATGAAGCAAAGTTTTTAGAAGGTTTGAAGATGTGTGGCTATTGACGGTCGAATGTGTTCTTCTGCACTGTTCGGTACTTTCTGGAATTCAGTTCGAGAATGTTGCAATTGGTTGGTATAGGGTTTGGTAGTGGAAAAAATAGAGGTTTTTTCTTTCTTTTCGTTTCTCTTCGGATATTGCGATGCGATCTCTACGAATCCGCGAGTAATTTTCAATCAGCCACAAATGATTCTTCCGAACCATTATTTTTGGGAGGTGAAACATTCAGACGATGTCCGCGTCTTTTACAAATGTAAACTAATTCGATTAGGTTTGTTTTTCTTTATTTCCGATTTGATATAAGGAGACAAAGTTTTTAGAAGGTTTGAAGATGTGTGACTATTGACTGTTCGGTGTTTTCTGAAATCCAGTTCGAGTATGTTGTAATTAGTTGGTACAGGATTTGGTGGTGGAAAAAATAGAAGTTTTTTATTTGAAGATGGATGTGTCGATAAGATGGCTTCTAAAGGAGTAGGAAGAAGGCATCAGAGTTGTCCTTCACTATTGTTTTATGTCGTGGTTCGTCACTTAAGTGGTTTTGTCTCACATGGGTTCAGTCTGTCGAGTCTGGTAGGTGAAAGTTTTCTATTTTCTAAATTATTATACAATTAAATCCTCTGTAAGTGCGAGGAATCACGTCTAACCTTCAGTGTTATTATATAGCGTAGAGTATTGAAGTCTTTTGGTCGTTGTAAGTGAATAAAAATGAATTGTTAGGAACGAACAATAAAAAGTACTATTTCTAGCGAACATCTGCAACGAAATCTCTGTTTTACGAAAAACAGAAGGTTTTAAACAGTTTTAAAGTGTTCGACGAGGAAATTTTATTAAATCAGTAGCGTCGTATTGCGTGTTATACACGTAGTTTCACGTACTCGACACGGCAACTTACACTAACAACGTATCTACAGTCTCTTCAACGTTCTAGCAGTTACTTTGCGAGAGCTGTTGCGTATTCGCACAACAATCCCGGATCGTGTAATGCGCCAACGAAAGCTTTCCTTGCATGAATACCCAAGTATGCAAATGCCACTACGGCATTAGACGTTTCTCTTCGCCTTCGAACATCACTCGAGGGTCCTTTTCGTTAGACGTCTCTTCCCTTTTCTCTACCACCTACCGGCACTTTATTACTCCAGTCTCTGTCTTAGAAATCAATTTCTGCGGCAACGAGATTCTCTAAGTGCTTCCGTGGTCACTTATGCAAGCAAATAGAGGAACGTTAATTACAGACATTATTACATAGAGATCAAATTTTCTTGAGATTCTAATATCCTATAACATAATTTCACTGACTTTTCCAATCTTCGATATTTTTATCGTTCCTAGAACACGTATATTCTACAAATCGCCTTAAACAGTACGAGTGCCACGCGAAGAAACAATTAAAAAATTGACAATTAACCCTTTGGTGACGAATATCATAATATACGTGGAAATTTTTTAATTTTCCAGAAGGAAACCTCCATGGAAGATAGCGAAAAATAGTTTTAGCATTGTCGTCGATGTTTTTTAATTTGAGAGATTTTTTAATTCGAGAGATCTTTTAACACGTTAGCTGCCGTGGAGGTCACCGGTGTCCGGCGCGCCCAGATTGATGGAAATATATATAATTTAAACAAATAACAATACTTGTAATTTAATTGCATTCCAGCGCCACGGGGTCACTGGTGAACCCCTCTACCAAAACTGCTTCACGCATGATTTTATAACTCATTTTATCTGTTGCAAGTAATATTTCAGCATAATATAAATCGCATAATAAAAATTTGGCGCCTTAAGCAAACCATCGAAAATGCATCTGGCAGTCAACGTGTTAATTCGGAGAATTTCCCTCGATTTGTTATTTTTAATCGTTTAGTATACACCGAATAACTTATAAGAGTTAACATAATCCTCAAATAAACAATTCTTCAAGTCCACAGCAGATCAACCTAATCGTCGAAAAACTCGAGTTCTTCCTGAAATTTTCTTGATGAACTCTAAAGCTTTCTCGAATTCCAGTCAAAACATCAAGTCGAGCGCTTGGGCCAAACTTCCGGCGACTAAAGTCTAAGCTAGGATCCGACTTGCGTAATCCTTTATGAAAACCATCGTAGGAGTCATCGCTCGTTAAAGATGTCCAGGTAACCGGGGAAGATTGGCAGGTCGCGGTTCGACAGCGTATGAGGAGCATGAAGGCATACATACATGTTCGGCCAAAGCAAACATCTTGAGTGGCCAAAGAGGCGCCTCTTGCGTTGCACAGAAGCCGAACAGACGATGTGTCTGCCGTGGCAGATAAGACAGGGGCGTGCCTCGGGTTCACGGTGCCGCGGTATTTATTTTGGCAAGTACATCGGGCACGGCTTCCAGCAGGAAGCCTGTTGTGTGCATCCTGGAAACGCTACAGGCGCAACCGTAAAGGAACGCATTGTGGAAATCACCGATTTCCGCAGTCTGGCCACGTCGCGTGGGATGGAGAGAAGAGGACTGTCTCGTGTTTACACGATCCACCAGATGTATGTATATACAGGGTGTCTCGGGACCACTGGTTCTTTCAGTGATACTTCGACTAACGACGTGTAATAAAAAAATATTGTTTCTCGTATAATATCTGATGGAATAATAATAATAAGAAGGAATAGAGGACGAAAATATTTTAGGGAAAATAAACAAAGAAGAGTAACCCTTTACACTCCGATGTAGAGTGTGACTCGGAGTGTAAATAAAATTGACATTTCATTTGAATTTGTTTCTGCCTTTATTTGTTTAAATTATCCTATTTTTTAGTTTAAGTAAATTTCGAATAAAAGAATTAAAAGCGTTGGGAACTGCTACTGACAGAATTGAAATATAATTCGGAGTGCAAAGGGTTAAAATGCAATAGAGAATAATCGTGGTACCTTTCTGAACGTGTCGAAAATTCTTTTATTAGCGATTGACGGTGAAGACTTTCTCCGTGATTTTATTTATTTTTAATTACTCTTTGTGTTTATCGTATAATATCTGACGGTAGGAGATCAAGGAATAGAGGATGAAAATATTTTAAGGAAAATAAACAAAGAAAAGTAACCCTTTAAACTGCTATGTCGAGTGTGAATAAAATTGATATTTCATTGAATTTGTTTCTTCCTTTATTTGCTTAAATTGCCCTATCTTTTATTCTAAGTAAATTCCAAATAAAATAATCAAAAGTGTTGAGAACTGCTGGTAACAGAATTGAAATATAATTCAGAGTGCAAAGGATTAAAATGCAATAGTGAATACTCGTAATACCTAATATTCATGACTCTTCCTTTCCTTCCAAACGTGTCGAGATGTTTTTATCAACGATCAATATCAAAAACTTTCTCCATGATTCTATTTATTTTTAATTACTCTTAACAATTTTACTATTCGCTCATAAATTCTCTCTGCATAAGATGAACCATCTATCAAGAGTTTCAAAATAACTATTGCTTAACCACATACCTAACCGAGTACATCTAATGTATACTTAGAAATAACACGCTCGAGTGTCAATATTTTTATCTTCAACATCTGGATGTTGTGAAAATCATCTCTCCCACTCTCCCACTCAGCTGCCTCGATAGTAACTTACGTCTCGATGTATAATTAACGTAACGATTTTTTTTATTACTCCAAATAAACAAGAACCGTACTGTTAAAAATACGTTGAAAGGCGGGCGCGAAAATTATTACAGACTCTGCGTAACATCGTGACCTGTCGGTTTAAACGTTATTTCGAACGAGATGTAGCTCGAGACACCATGTACACAGCTGCCGGTATCCGTGTACGTACGTGCACGTGTATCAACAGAAGTCCGTGTACACGTGGACGCGAGGCTGAAAATCAACGACGATGGAGAAACACGGGGTTCACGTAGACCGTCGAGGAGGAAAGCAGATAAGCAGCCTACTAACGAGACGACGGACAAGAGATCACGTCCGCTGGACCGCGTTTTTGACGAAAGGGACGCGACTTCGAGGAACTGTGTATGCGATGTAAGGAAGAAGTAGGAACACATTGGACGAATATAACCAGAAAATTCTAGTGACTCGTATGTAGCACGTATTGGCTGCAAATGAACCTAGAATATTGATACGACGTTGATAGGTGAACGAAACTTTGAAAAATATTCGTATTGTTACCATTTCAGCGAACGGTTCGAGTTACGTTCTATTTAACAATTGCTTCGTGTTTCATCGGTTAAATAAAAAGAATGAAAGATATTTAGTAGATACAGTTTTGTTATATGTATATAAATAACATTTCCTTGTTTTGGTATTCACAATTCAATAATATTTCGGTGAAAAACGATAGAAGATATGTTGGCTAATTCTAGATGTTTTTCTTTCGTTGAAATGATACAAGATTGTATCATTCGATAAAATTGGAGAATAATGTTGAAAATGAGGGGTTTTCTTTCGCTTTGGATTATAGAAAGAATAGAGTACGAATATGGGGAAGGATAAAATAGAAACAGTTAAAGGAAGTAATAGAAGTTGTGAAATTTCACTATTTAGCTCTTTGAGGCACAGGATTTCGGGAAATAAAATAGAACTTTGTTGCAATTTTGAAATTTTATTACGTTTTAAATTAGATAAGATTGGTAGTTAAGTACCAATTAAGTTAAGTTAGTATTAATAAAGGTATCACGTAATATAGAAACATAAAAAAATAA
>NIJG01000045.1:233148-243434 GCA_002201625.1 Euglossa dilemma | reverse complement strand
CGTGGGTTTCTTTACCCGTAAATCTGACGAGTCTCATAAAAATAAATATACAAAAAACATCTGTGAACCTAGTGATTTACACACGTACAAACCAGAAACTTTCTAGAACAATAAAGTATTCTAAAACTTTTACGATGTGTTACAGTAGAGACTTAACAGTGCAAATAATTTATTCTTTCCTGTGATAAACAAGCCAAGTCTAAAGAATACAGGTAATTTGAACATTGAAATATTTAATGAAAATATCAAATATATACGAATTTTAAATAATTGTGTCGGTCGTTGCCCACACAAACGTCATCGTTTGTATAAATGAACGATGAATGAAAAAAAACAATAACAAACAGCGATCTCGGATTTGGCTCAGTCGTTCAGTTAATATCTCAAGTAGATGAGACTCTTGACTGCGTGCATGAGGATCGTATGAATATCTATGACAGTATCGAGTGTAAGTTTGTGATTGAATGTGTAGGCTACGTAATCCAGTGAGCAAGGGTACATGACAAAATGCATAACTGAGGAAGAGATCATATATTATTGAATCAGTAATTATTCAATTACTTTAATTAATTAAAATTAGTAGTAATTATTCAATTACTACTAATTATTCGACTTACTTTTGTGAGCAAGTTAGTAGGAATTCGCTGTGAATAAAACCTCTATTATTATTGACAACGTATTTTCTGTGGCTTACCCGATAAATCCTAGTTTATTATTTTTAATTTCTCCTATTTTCTTAGAGTACCTAACCAACAAACTTGACAGAGCAGCTAATACTATCCAGACTCGAATTACTAAATCCTATCATCCCTCTTGAGTACTATATTTCGACTCGTATTTTACTATTACCCAAATCTCCCAATCTTCTTATTCCTAAACGAAATAAAAGTAACATTTCGTAAATAAACAAAAACTTTTTTAAGAAGATTTCCTCCGCAAACCAGCGAGTCAGTAATTATTCAATTACTTTAATAGTTGTGAGGAAGTCATTAAGAATTCTCTGTGAATAAAACCTTTATTATTACTAACAACGCGTTTTCTGTAGATTACCCGATAAAAATCCTACAATTGTAAAAGAGAGAGAGTAATAATTTCTCCTATTTTCTTAAAGTACCTAAACAACAAACTTGACAGAGCAGCTAATACTATGCAGACTCGAATTACTAAATCCTATCATCCTTCTCGAGTACTATACTTCGACTAGTATGTCACTATTACCTAAATCTTCCAATCTTCTTATTCCTGAACAAAATAACAGCATCATTTCCTAAATAAACAATTTCAAGAATATTTTCTCCGCAATGTCACTCTCCGTTCTCCGTAATTAACTAAATACGCGAGAAATCGCTCGGTTATGATGAAGTCAAGGGAAAATCGTTGGCACGCATCGAGGTAAATTTCTCGCGGTGTGATTTATTCTCGTCTGTTTATGGGCTTACGATTTCCAAGGTTGAACGTCCGAAAACAGGTTAAAAAGAAGGGATTGCCTTTCCTCGCCGTTGCTTTACGACGCGAAACCTCGTAAAGAGCTCATACGAGCGCATAATGGCCGCCGTTTGCTCGTAAGCTGATTCTCGGCTGGACGTTATCCGGCATGGGTGATGTACGCGTGCGTTTATAGTGCCGAGGGGATTACTTCGGTTCAGCATAGGCACCGACCGCAGGAGACGCTTTTCATTGGATCGCTCGCACGACCGCCGAGGCTCGCACGACCGCCGAAGCCCGTTTACGCCTGTCACACCGGACCAGCCAAGTCTTCATACCGTCCACATCCCGCGAATCGGTGAAATACCTAAACACCATCGAGGTAAATTCGTCGAAGGATCACGCCGTGTTTCTCTTTTATCAAGTCTAGTAATCAGGTCTAGATCCTGTGGCCCTTTACTCCTTTCTCCCCGTTCGGTGACTTCTTTTCGATTAATTCCTTCGAAAAAATCACTGCACGCTTCTTGGGTGCCGGTAAACGAGTTCTCGTTTCCATCGAATTACACAGAGTGGAGAATTTATTTTATTTCGTCGTTTAAAGTACTCCTTTCGATCCCATGGAAAATAATTCACGACTACTCCTTCGAACTTCGCATCGGTCTAAAACCGATTTATACCGAAACCATTATACCAATTTATCTTCGTACATTCGATATAAGATCCGCTTCTTCAATTATCAGGTCTAGTAATAATTAACGTCGTTTCTTAGTATTCGTTTAAAATCCTGCTTGCCGCTAACTTCATCGACATAATCTACAAACACGCGATACATGCAGAAAGTGCGAAGCGTAATTAACAAGCTTCGCTGCAAAATGTTTGCGTTTGAACTGTTTTATTTCGCGAATCTAGGGTTAAAAAGATGGCGGATGAGAAGCGTATTCGGCATTGCACGCTTTGCGAGTTCCAGTTGGAAGAAAAGCAAACGTGGCTGCGAAAAATATCTGTAGTGCTCTGGGACAAGATGCTGTTGCGGAGTGTATAGTGGACAATTGGAAAGGTTAGCTCGAGCTTTGAGAGAAAAGGAACCCGCACTGATTAATCGGAAGGGCGTAATTCTTCATCAGGATAACGCAGGAATGCATACTGCAAGAATCATGGCGGAAAAACTACGCCATTTCGGATGGGAAGTTCTCCCTCGACCTACATATTCTCCTGATATTGCCCCTTCCGATTGTCATTCGTTTCGTTCCTTGCAAAATTTTCTTCTTGGAAAACATTTCGATAACGAAGTGTGCCTGAAAAATGCCTTGACCGAATTAATCGAATCAAAATAGCAAGAATTTTACAATAGAGGGATTAAGATGCTACCTGAGCGTTGGATACACGTAGTTGAAATCAACGGCAACTATATCGTTGATTAAATTCTTTTGTTCCGTTTAAATAAATTAATTTTAAAAATGTATTGGAGAAACGACATTAATTATTATTAGACCTGATATTTTTGCGTTGGTCGTTTGGATGTCTTACGAAACCATAAGATAGGATTTTAGTTTCTTAAATAAATTTCCTTAGAAATTATTCTTTTCTCGAAATACGTTTAAAATACTAAAACAAAATATCGGAAAGAAAACATCGTTACGTGAAATCTCCACTTTTCTGCATCATTTTATTACCAGTATGTTTCGTATTGTTTACAATAAAAGCGAGTTTCGTGAAATTTCAATAGTATAATTACGTATAACCGAAGAAGAAGCCTCATATATAACGACAGAAAGAAAATTCGATTGTTCAACATAACTATTTCATTCATTCACTATGTATAACGAAGAATTTATTTATTACAGTCTACAGTTAAACGTTTCCTTACTTTGGTCTTGTCATTCACAACACCTTTAATATCTAATTCCACAGTTACACCCAAGTCTTATGAGATAACGATACATTAAAATATGGATAAACGAATTTGAGCTTTAAACCAGGAAGCAACAGAGAGCTTGTGGAGAAGATACAAATCGTTCCACCCTTCGATACGCATAAAAATAAAACAATTGTAAAAATACGCTATAAAGCGACTCGTTCCATAATCTTGGTTCTCTGGCAACGGAGTCATTATCCAAATATCGATCGTCAACTACTCGTAGATCCATGTTCCTTCCATAGCCCTTCTGACCCTTACACCCCCTCCCCCAAATTCCACCATACTTCCCTCTCGACGAATCCAAGTAGTAACTTCCCCGTGAATAATTTACCTCGTTATATTTTACGTTTATTATCTTTTTTCTTACTTCGATGGTCGCCCGGTCCGTCAAGTCTCTTCCCTTTCCCAGGTCCATTCGGTCTCTTCCGATTTACTCCTTGGGCCTGTTTTATAAACTTCCAGCTGCTCGTCCTCAGACGGCCAATTAGATCTTAAAGAGTCCTCCTCGACGTCCGATGATTTCAGGTTACCTTTGTTAGTCTCTGAGCTCTTGCTCCTCTCTGTCGAGGTAGACTCGACTTCTTCCGATTTCGAACTGGTCCTGGTGTTCTCCTCTGTGTCGGTACTTCTGCTACGCGCCAGCGTGATCGATTCCGACTCATCATCCGCGAATTCGCCCGTATCCTCGTACTGTTCACCACCGAATTCCTTCTTAACTTCCTCCGGCGAAATATCATCGCCTTTCGACTTGCTCTCCGCTCTAGATTGCTCCTTCGCTTCTTTGATCGCGTACGCCGCAGAACCGTCTTCCTCGGAACGAGATTTCTGCATCTGCCAAGCCTTTTTAAACGGATGTTCTCGTTCCTGTTGAACAAGCTTCGGTCTCTCTGGAAGCAGGTACTCCGGGTCTTCCTCGCTGGCCTGGCTTTTTATGATCGACTCGCGTTTTTAGAGGCCAGTCGAGGAAGATCTAGGCAACTCCTCGCCACTATCCTTCTTAACGACGTTCCATCCGGAATCCGTCAGGTCAGACTCATCCTGAGAGAGCTTCGACAGGTCTTGCAGCGACATCCTCTTACTGTCTTTCGTCAAAACAAAGTTGAAGCTAGCCACGTCGTCGTCCTCTTCAATCGAAGTCACTTGACTGCTGCTCGTGTAGGATCGTCTCCTCGACGAGTCCCAGATTACTTCCTCCTCGCTCTGAGTGTCCTCCCTTGGCGGTGGGGCTTGCTCGCGATACTCTCTTCGACGAGCAGCGGCAGCATCTTCCTCGGCCTCGCTGCGTTCTTGAGAGGAACCGAGCTGAGCGACACGCGAGCCCACGCTGACCGTCCACGAGTCCATGTTGTCATCCGCGGTGGGGTCCTTCAACAGAGCTATCTTACCCTCCGCCGAGGACCTCCTTCTTAGAGAGTTTAAGTCTTCCTCGTCCGCTAAAGATTCCTGCTGGTGAATCGCGAGCTTCTCCATAAATTGTTTCCTTCGTATCCTCAGCTCGCTCTCCCAATCCTCCTCGTCGCTTATCCTCGGCTCCACAGACGGATGCCTTTTCTCAATTTTCCTCCGCTGCGAGGAATGCTCGTCATCGCTCTCCGAGGAGATCGTTTTCCTAACGTCGCTGGATCTCGAGAGCGGCGGTCTTGTTTGTCTTTGCGCAGACTCGCGTTCCTCCGATTTTCTCGAGAGCCTTTTAGAGTCTGGACCCCTGGAGGATGAACGTTCCTTACCGACCAACTCCCACGAACGATAATCGTCCGATTCCCTAATCACGGATCTCCCTCTGGACTGGGATCTCCTGTACCGTCTAGGATCATCCTCCTCCTCCTCCTCTTCTTCCTCCTCGTCTTCGTACTCTCTCTGCCTCCTCCTTGCATACTCCTCCTCGTTCTCACTGTCCCGTGTTGACAATCTCTTAGAGTCGAGACTTCTCGAGAGCGAGCGTCTGCTTCGCTTAACAGCTTCTTCACGCTCCTGTTGCATCCTGGAAAGATTCATGGCTTCGTTTCCAGGCTCCTGATAATCCCTTTGACCGCTTCTACTCCTTCTCCCACGGTCCCTGTATTCGTCGCCACTCTTGGACAATCTTCTGCTCGGATCTTTTAGCCAAGATTGGTGAATCGTTTCTGAGTCGCGACTGATCAGCGATGTTCTTCGTACAGCTGGCTTGTTCCACGTCGGTATGTCAACTTGTTCCTCATCTTCGAGGTTCTCATTCGTGTATTTCGTCTCCCTAACGCCCGCTATATCTCGCTGCCAATCCCAACCTGTCGAAGATAACTCGTCGTCCTCCAAATCATCGCTTTCGCGCACCTTTCCTGTTTTGTACAGTTTCTGCGGCTCTACTGGTGGTTCCACCGCCGATTTTTCATTACTGGCAACTTCTACGTTCAGAATGTCTGTGCTTTCCATGACCACGTTCTTAATTTCTTGCATAGGGATATCGAAGAATAGGGTCAGGAGGATCGATATGAATATAACCATTGCTGCTTCCAGAGGATCGATCTGAAAAATGTGTTGTGATCTTAATACAATGTTATAGCGCGTGTTATTTTGTTGTTATAACAAAATTATTATAGTTTTATTATTGTGTTATTTATAAATGTTCGTTCTTCGATTACTTACGGCTCTGTGAAGCTGAAACTCGCTAGAGTATCTAGTGGTCCCAACGTTGTAGAAAAATACTGCGAATTGCGTTAAGTACACAGCGTACGATATCCTGCTAAAGAGCACTAACCAATAGTTTGATAGGAATCTGTTTATTATACCTGCAAATATGAAATAAGCATTTAGAGAACAAGTGTCTAGTGACAGTGTTTAAAACATTGGAATATTAATTTCGATAATTGAATTTCCTCGAGTATAAAGAAGCAGACCTCCATGATTCGTGTAGCATGCAAATATAAGCCAACACAAAGCCAAGGCCCAGAGGACTGGACTGATTACAGCGTAATTGGTTGCTTCTTCAGCATCGTACACGTAGTCCCTTCTGGCCAAATGCCAGGGTGAAAATAACGACCACGATCCCAAGGCCATAGCGATCAACCATCCCAAGATCACTAACACCTGAAATTAGTGCATCAAGTCTACTCAATAGGTTACGACCTTTGGATAATATACCTTTGAAAGATTTATCCAAAATAAATTAAAGAAAATTATATGAGATTTATTAGATTCAGAGTTATTATTACTAATTGGTTTTGTTATGTAAATCAATGATGAAAACTTGTTTTCTTTTCCATTCTTTAACACTAGAACTACCAAATTGTAAAGTATATTGTAACCTCTATAGAAATAGTGTAATATCTCCAATAATTCCAAAAAAAAGTGACTAAGTCAGAGAATCTGAAATCATGCAAACTTTTTGATGCAAATTTTTTGACTCGTTTAATAGTTCTAGTTAACACTAGATTTACAGGGCCCGTCAATTTGACGGATGGGTTGCTTCAATTATACGATATTAACAAATTTAATTAACTTATATTAAGTCTATTAATATTGCAATCGTTTTCAAATTAAACCCATCGTTTGTTTTTGAAAGAAAATATGTGGTTCTCTTTACCTTAAATCTGACGGGTGCCCGTAGAAATAGGTATACAAAAAAAAAACCGTAAATCTTGTGTTAAAAGAAAAATGGTATTTCTAAGGATCTTTAGAATTCTATTCCATTCTTTAATTTGTAATAAATCTCCAAACTAAAGAATACCATATTTGTTGGTCATGTCACGGGAACTTGATGTACCTTGTGGATCCTGACGTCTCTTCCGGTGTAACGTAACAGCACACCAAGTCCTACGCCAAAAACGTATGGCGTGGCTCTGTGTAATGGCAATGCGTAAATTAAATTGGCAGTTCTGTAAAGGTGCTTCAACCTGAAAAGAAAAAGTTACATGTAAGATAACAAAGTATAAAGTAGACATTAAAAATTAAGAAGTATATACTTACGACATGCCATGGAAAATAACGAGAGAAAGGTAACTGTTCATCGTTGATATATAACGGAGTGTAGCTGACAATAAAGTGAAGAAAAATATTACAAGTAATCCAATGACTGGTCTGCATTCTAAAAAGAATACCAACATTGGAGCTAATATTGACAATTGCATGTCCAAAGCCAACTGGTGGGTATGAGTTGCACACTGCAAATTAGAAAAATTTATTAAATAAAATAAAATAGATTGGAGGAGTGATTAAACATAAGTGACAATGTTAGTATACTGGAAACATTGATAAAATAGTTAAGTACCATTTCTTCGAAGGGAAAGAAATTTTGTATGTACAACAAATTCGTCCACGCGTTGTTTTTACAAAGCTCTGCATTTGGTATTATGACGCTGTTCCATTGTGGTCCCGATCCAGTGTGTTCCATTACAAATGCGTACCAAAACACCACTGCTAGTAACGCTGGAGTAAGTCTAAATGGTAACAATAAACGGATTAATATATTTCTGTACTGATTTATTATAAAGCAATAAAGTTCTTTGTAGTTAAAATAAAAGTTTACATTTAATTTAAAATTCAAGTCCAAATATTTCATTTTATTATCCTTTTACGTATAGAAATAAATTTATACAAATAGTCAATACAAAAATTAATTCTGGACTTCATATACACGTTCTTTTTTTTAAATTATTATACTTTATAAATTCTTTAAAGTTCAAAGAAATTTTCTCAAATTTTACAAATGAATTTTTGAAAGTTTTCTAAATAAAGTTTCAAAAATTTTGTAGGATAAGAAAGATATATAGACTAATATAGTATAAAAATGCTTACAAAGGGATTATAAATCTCTTCACTGAATGTAAAATGAAAATACAGACGTTGATAAAATGATTGAAAATTGTTTAAAAATTGGAACTATTCGTGTGATATCTTACCTGATATATCTGGCAATAAAACGGCAGAACCATCGAATCTCACCCCGTACGATAAACTCATGCGCCATATTGTAAGCAGTTAAAACACCGCTGAGTAATAAAAACGCGTCCGTGTAAACCATCGATACCCTCAAAATGGACGTGATCGGTGCGTTTGCCACCTATTTGAACATCGGAGATTAAACGGAAACGTCAACAGAGGAAAATAACAATTGTACTTACATTTTTATGCTTACCTCCGTGAGCTCGATTCGATTGAAAAACGGTAACCTCGAGATCGCTATAACCTGATGAGCAATATAAAGGGCAATCGTGACGAGTGCCCTTATTCCATGAATGCACGTAATATCGACTTCCCTCGATCCTTTCTTCAGTAACGATCTAAAGGATCTCCGCAAGGAAAAGGACATTATTATTCTCTCCGAATAATTACCTATAGAAAAGAAAACCATGTATCTTAAACGAGCCATTCGCGACATGTTTTACATGAAAGCAACGTTCCTTGAAACCGGATTGTTTAAATAAAACGAACTTTTAAGCGCATTAACTTACAGAAAATATACAATGTTATGAGAATCTACCTTTTCCTTCCGATACCACTAAATAATCTCTCGTAGTTGCAACAGCAACAAGGCAAAGGATCATTGCGTAGAAATATCTGCAAGTAAGCAACAAGAATTAAGATAACGTATTTTGTTTTATTTTATCATATTACACCGTTATTAACACTAGATTTACGGGACCCGTCAATTTGACAGGTGAGTTGCTCCAATTATATAATATTAATAGATTTACTCAACTTATATTAAGTTCGTTAATATCGTAATTGTTTTTAACACTAGATTTTCGAGACCCGTCAATTTGACGGATGGGTTGCGCCAATTGTACCATATTAACAGATTTAATTAACTTATATTAAGTCTGTTAATATTGCGATTGTTTTCAAATTAAACCCATTGTTTGTTTTTTAAAGAAAATGTGTGGTTTTCTTTACCCTAAATCAAAGGGTGTCCGTTGAAATAGGTATACAAAAAACTCCCGTAAACCTAGTGTTAAATTAAACTCATGGTCTTATTTTTTAAGAAAATAGGTAGCTTTCTTTAGCAGTAAATCTGACGGGTCTTCATAAAGATAGGTATTCAAAAACGTCCGTAAACTTAGTGTTAACCCTTTGATTACTCAATATCACAAACGCAAAATTTCTGATCACCTATAGGCGTCCACAGTAATCAAAGGTTTAAAAGGATAAAAAATCTTTATAAGAAAGTTAAAAGACTATTTGATATTTTGTACTTTATCGGAAATATGTTTTAACTTTTAAAAGTTAAAAATATTTTAACTTTTTTTTATGTAATGTACTTCCGAACTTAAACTATATATCATAAATTCGTAATCAAATTTTTTGAAAAAGTTCGCCGTAGCAAAAGGGTTAACACTAGGTTTACGGTTTTTTTTTTTGTATAACTATTTCTACGGACACCCATCAGATTTAGGGTAAAGAAAACCATATATTTTCTTAAAAAAACAACCGATGGGTTTAATTTGAAAACAATCGCAATATTAACAGATTTAATATAAGTTAATTAAGTCTGTTAATATAAATGAAGCAACCTATCCGTCAAATTCACGGGTCCCATAAATCTAGTGTTAATATAATAACGCGAGTTGAAAAATCTTTTGATATCTGAACTCGAAGACGAAGAACTTGAAAAGTACAGGTATAAATACGTACAAAACGCCGATCGTTTCCTTCGAATAGATCCGTGATTTCTGCTTGACGTAGCACATGTTAGGATCGACATCTATCATAAATTTAATCCCTGCGGTAGAATTATAGTCGTCTAATGCCTGCTCGAGGACGCTTTGCGCGTCTTCTGCGGAGCACACAGCCGGAAGACATAATGCCCAGTTTACTGTCGTGAATTTTGGAATAAAATGACCAGGCTGAAAGAATATGCATTTGTTACAATATACAAATTCAAAAATTTTCAATTTAAAAAATTATCTATTCTAACCTACTATATTAATAACCAATTAATATTAATATTAATAATCTATATAATATTATA
>NIJG01000045.1:170557-183463 GCA_002201625.1 Euglossa dilemma | reverse complement strand
TTCTGCCACGTTTTAATTGCTAAAAGTAATTTAAACTTTATGTGCTATATTAATTTTAAAATAAACTAATGCCATTAATATTTATAAATTATATTAGAGTTCTAAATTTATCATAAACTCGAACTTCTATCCTGAAAATTAAACAATCATTTTGTAAAAATTCTGGCAATTCTCGTATTCGTACGAATTCTGTATAACCAAAGCTACGTTTATTCAATTCGCATACTGGTTTTTTAAATGCTTCAAGATCTGGTCTTGACGAAGTTATTTCCCGTATATCGTTCTCCCAGTTTTGTGGGTGTACCAAAATAAAATACATGGTTCCATTAAATGGCCAATCCAGACCATCATCATTTTCTGATTTCATTATATGTAAAAGTAAGGATAGAAATTCAGGATCTTTAGAAGATACATTAATTCTAGCACAGATCTTGTAACCATTAGGACTAGTATAAAAACCGGGACTATAAAACATTTTTAACGAATCACTCAGCATGGTTTCAAGTTTCTCATGAAAAGAATGTAATCTCCAAATATAAACTCCATTGCAACTACGCAAAAACATTTCCTCTTGATTAAATCGTAAAGATGTTTGCAAAGTTGTAAGTTGAGTTTTTTGATTAGAAACAGTAATAGACAATTCTCTATTTTGTTGTTCTAACACCACTACTCTTTCATATAGATTCCTACAAAAGAATGTACAATTTAATTACATAAAAATGTTTAAAGTTTTACAAAATTTTACTAAAAATTTACTTTAATAATTGTTGCCATTCTAATGGTGGTTCATTTTTTTCCACAGAAGTTGTATTTTTTGGTGGAGGATCCCACAATTTAGATTCTGTAGCTATTGCACTACCATTATTTTGCAATATAGATAATTGTGGTAATATCTTTAGAACCATCTATGAAATAAATGAAACATAATTTNCAAATAAAAATAAACTAACAGTCAAATGAATATTTATGTTTCTTTCTAAATGTACATGCAAATCTTCTTCAGTAAAAAATGTTTCCATGCAACCAACATTTTTAAAAGAACAATATATGTTTTGTGAATCTGGAAGACTTCTTTTATATATACATTGATTTATATGTGCTTCCATATCCACTGGGGACAATTTAACCTCGCAGCCAAATTGTTGGTATTGACAAGGTGTACGTTGTTGCGATATCTCTCTGCTTGTATATAAATCTCTGAATAAATCACTTTCAGATTTTAAAGGTTTACTATCAACTGGGCAACAAGCACCTTTTCCTCTATAAAATAAAAATTGAATTTATAGATATAAATTATGTACATAATCTTATATATATACATAATATATACATATTTGTTAATTTAACATCATAAAATATAACTTACTGAAGCCAAGTGTATATACATTGCGAACAGAACTTATGACCACAAGATGTTAAAACTGGATCGCGTAGCCAAGTTAAACAAATAGGACACTCAAATCTAGGCTCAAGGTATTCTTTCATACCATCGCCACACTGCATGTAATAGATGAGTTACCAATATAAATGAAAAATAATAGGTGTGTTAACATGAAAAAGTGAAGCGAAGCTTTTGGAAATATATTGGGAAGTAAATGCAATATAACAAAATTAGTTATTTAATGACAAAAATGAAATGGGTACAGTATCACTAACATTTATTAATCCATATTCAATGAAGATATAAATACGTACGACAATATTTTCTTCAGCTACTTTAATGCAATCTTTAGGATTTTCCGACTTGGCCATTATCTGCGAGGATTTGCAATTTTATATGTATATCTGGTATATAATGTGATACAATTTCAGCAAAGTAAAAATATGAAATAAAAATAACATTTTAATGAAAACACGTTAACATAATTAATGTTTAAATTGTACAAGCAATATAACTTATTTGTAGTTACGAATAGCGAAGTTTATTTAAAAAACAGTTGCACTGCACATTAATTTTTACATACACATATTGTAAACAAAAATATAACATAAAACTGTAAACATATTTACAATTATTAAGAAAAAAAAGAATTTATTTGTTTTTCTTATTCTAACACAACTTTTTAAAAATATACTTAAAAATTCATAGGATGAAAATTTGGGTATAGTTATTTTAATTTACCTGTTCATAAAGAATTAGATTTAGGTTATATGTAACAATATAGCACGACAGACGCGACTAGGATTGCAGCCGTATATAGTGTCTGCACGATGATGTAAATAATGCTAATAGTCAGATATAAAGAATGTAAATTTTTTACCAAAAGTAATAGGTGCACAAATATATACGAAGCTGTTTTAAATAATGCAAAATATTAATGTAAATTAATAAATTGTATTTTTGTGTTTTAGCTACTATATATGTTGATAAATTACAAAAGTGTTGAGACAAGACAAAATCAAAATATTTCTACTTGCTAATTTATTAAAAGTATATCAATATGTCTGACATTTGAAATTGAATTTGTTTTAATTACAACTTCAAGAAATATGTTAAATAAATCTGTAGAAAGTTAAAATTAAAGGATAGTGGACTATGACATGTTATAAACTTAATTATTTCCGATTCGTATTATTTACTGCCATTAAATAGATGAAAATCAACTCTGCATTGATTGGATTAAACTTTTAAGTTTAAGTTTATAGGCAATATAACTGACGGTGATCCGCGTCTAAGGGTTGCTAAAACTTTACGAATTTTTTTAATAAGTTTGCTCTGTGTATATATAATAAATACGATATATTTTATACGTGTTGTTGCATCTTTGCATCTACATACATAAATAAACAATAAATAAGCAATAAATGCACGCTACGCATACACTATCATAAACATGTACATATACATAGAATTTAGTTAATTCTTAGAAGTAAAAATTCGTAATAATTGTACTTGACTTGACAAGCCAATGAATATTACCATATTATAATGTGGTATAGTTTACCTCAATTTTACATGAATTCTGTTTACTTTGTTATCAGTCTGAAATAAAAAATATATTTTCTTTTATTGACAGAAAAATAAAAATCGTCAAAGGATGTTCAGAGTTATTGATACTCCTAATCAAATTTGTAAGCTACATTTTCTAAATAAAAATTATATAGGATATATGAAATTCAAGAAATGGCACGATAGTAGTTATACATAAGTTTAGCGTGCAAGTAATTTGTTTTTCATTGTTTTTCATTATAATTTGCGATTGATATTTTTCAACACCTTATCAAAGTTTGCTGATAAAAAGGATAACGATTATACATCCTTATTTCAGTCCTACTGTTAACGCATGTTAGTATATGATTAAATATTAGATCAGACACCTGATATCAGCCGCGTTATCGACCATTCGACACTACAGGTCATATTAGTTATGTCTGTATATATTGATTTATACGAATAATACAAAAATCTTTTTTATATTTGATATTTCGCAACTATTAAATACCTGGAACTCATATTTTACAGGATTCATCCTCTTTCCCCTTCTTTCTCAGAATTTAATCGGTCACCTGCGTTTTTCGAAACAATTCCCAGTTTTTTTAAATCACAGGAAACGAGATTATGTTTGTATTCGAAAAAACATCCCACATATTTGCGAATAAATGAGTTTCGATTTAATTCTGCTGCGATAATTGATAAAATTCAAGATAAAATTATTAATCGCACAAATGTAGTAGTTTATTTTTATTTTCTCTTCAAAGGCATTACGTAATCAAGGACCTACAGCTGATTGTGCATTATCAAGTGACAAATGTTTCCATAGAACGGACAAATTGTTCACAAGTAGCTGACAAATCTAATGATACTGTTTAAAATACGAATACGAGCAATTATTTTTGTCTTGTTTTTTCCTTTGTCGGTTTAGTTGCAAAAAATATTTAAAAACACTGCATTATTTCGTTAATTTCGAAATTTAAGATAGAAGTAAAAGGAAAAGGGTTTGTTTATGCGATTAATAATAGTTTAGCAGTTAAAATTGAGAAGATATCGTGTAGAATCACAATAGTATCTGCCTATAAACGTTATCATAATTATTAGATCGGTATCAAGTAATTATTGGTTTAGTCAAGTGGCAGAAATGTATATAATTATAAGATTATGGTTACAAATTATTTTATCTCATACCTGGTATGCAATTTTACAATATTGTTAATTTTATTCTCTGCAGAAACAGTAACATTGGAAGTGACATGAAAATTATTGGTTTAGTCAAGTGGCAGAAATGTATATAATTATAAGATTATGGTTACAAATTATTTGATCTCATACCTGGTATGCAATTTTACAATATTGTTAATTTTATTCTCTACAGAAACAGTAACATTGGAAGTGACATGAAAATATTAGATACCATTAGATAGGACGTGTATCTTATAAATCTATCATTATCATAATAATTATTCGATATGGTAAATCTCTCCATAATATTTCTTCTTCTTTTTTTCCAAGTATCTCTCATTTCTATTCCAGATTAACATGCATTACGTAAATAAAGTAATGCAAATTGCAACGATGTCACGATTGCTAGTAATCACGATTACCTATACGGAACGAAAAGGAATAAGACTTCAGTTTTGACTAAAAATTATCGTTTTACGGTGTTCGACGTCATAGGTCTATTCCTCCTCTCTCCGTTCTCCAGAATGATCCGTTCTTGAACCAATGCTTTAGAGTTTGCGAGCAGATCGCGGGGAGAGCCGTAGAAGTAACGTTATGCGAGTGCCAGTCTGTCACGATCACGCGAATTTACCGATTTTTCTACGAAATCCATCGTGCTGAACTTGCTTCACCTTTTTCCGGTCTCGATGGTGGACGTGCCATCTTATGTGGCACGCTTACCGACATGGAGAACCTGATATATCTCGATAAACCGGAATCGTGAGTATCAAATTTGCTACTTCATACGTTTAATCGGGTTAATATCATTTTTATTCATGCAACCACGGGATTGGGAGCGTCCAATTAATAACAGACGTGCATTTGAGTAAATCGTTATCCTCTGGGACAATTTTCAAGGAATTTAACACGTTGATCCAACGCCTCATTGTTATTCGTTCGTAATTATTTGTTAATGTAAATACGAGATTGTGAATTTAGTTAGAGAAGTTTTAGTTAGAGAAAATTAGAAAGACGGTAATACAAATTGTATTCGTATACGAGGAATTATCATTGTAAAAATAGTTTCTCTAATTTTACTTTATCATTTTGTTGATCTTTTAAAAGCATTTTTATTAAGCTTCGGATTTCTAGTCATCGATGACTCTTATGGCGCCACTGGTAAATCTTCGATGCATTCAACGTGTTAATAATAAATGATTCAGAGGAATACAATGGTATAAATTAAGAGTAAATATAAGTTTTGTGTGTTGCCATGAATTTGTTGAATTTTGTATTAGTTCGTCAGATCAGATGATGGTAATGACCGTGTAATGGAAAGTAGCATATTTTGTAATCATGATATATAGTAATATGGTCCTCACAACTAATATGTAATTTTATGGTATTGCAGGTCGACGTTGATGGCAACAAAACTAGACAATGGAACAAGCTGATACGAGTACTTACATCAACAAGACGAATAGCTATTTGGATTTCCATCAACATGTTGTTACTTTCTTCAAAATTGGACGGGAAAAATTGCATTAGGTAAGATAAATTTATATCTCTTCAATTTTCTCGCTATTTCTATATTTTATTTCATTTCGAATAAAAGCTTTATCGTTATAAAACGTTGATCATGTGTTACAACGAAAGAAAATCGAAGTTGATTAAATTTATTTAATTAATCTTTATGTTAATGATGAATTAATAAAATTTACATTGATTTAGTAATTTAAAAATTGTCAACGAAAGACTGATAAAATATACTAAAATTTTAAATAGTATAATAAAGTGAAATTTAAACAAATAATTTGTGTTCAAATTCGACGTTTTGTTAAATAAAAATTTGAAATAGTGACGTTTCGAAATCCTTACTTTTTAAAGACATTTCACGAGATGCTCGTATATTGAAAGTTAGAAATTAAAAAGTTGTAGAAATGGAAAAACAAAACTATTTAGAACATATTACGAATTGTAAATAAACTTCTGCAACTTTCATTATAATACATTTCATATCGATTTTCTCTTGCTGCATTCCATCGATTGCGAATTTACGGATTATATAAGATAATTTTCTTTATCGCTTTTTCATCTCGTTATTTCATCACTATATCACATGTTACGGTCCATAGAACCCATGCAATATCTCTACTGAATGTACGTAGAGAAACTTTTATTATTTTGTACAAAAGAAAACCGCGGAAAACGAGATTACACTTGTGAAAATCTTTCGATGGCTTTGCGTAGATATTTTTCGGTTTTACATAGAAATTTTTATTGTTACAAAATTCACACATTCTACCTTTATGCGAGAAAACACTGTGATTGGTATTATCATCGCGATATTTACATTATCGCAAATATATACCGTTTAGTGTTGAATATTAATATCGCTGTTCAAGATCTTTAACTTTCTTAAATCTATTTCTGCATTTCTGCATTATTCAGAGATGAAACTAGATAAGATAAACTTTAATAGACATAGATAACATAAACTTTGATAGATGATGGGCAACAACTTTTCTTTCGTTTTTCATTGAAGAGAGAAATTATATCTTATTTATACTCTTTGCACATTGTAACATTTGAATAGCTTGGATTTGCAAGTACTTTATGGAACTTAATTTCATCATTAAAATCAACCTTATAACCCATTTTCTTTGCTAACAAAGAAAGGAATTATGGACTAGGTACCTGTAATTGTTATATATAGATTATTTAGCACCAATTGACAGGAATTATCGACTAGGTACCTATAACTGTTACAGCTAGATTATTTAGCACCAATTGACAGAATATAATAGTACACTGACAAATAACACATCACACGAGTAAGTATTTCATTTAGTTATAATATAAATAAAGTAAAATAAAACAGAAATATTAGGTCGTCCCATAAATTCGTTCCTGTTTTTACATTTACCATTTAAAATTATAAACCTTTAAATGTTAAGAAAAAATTTAGTCGCCCTTTTGTTCTACGACTTCTTCCTATTTCGTTGACAAAGACGTTAATCATCGATATAGTTTATAAATTGTGACAAGGAANACGTCGAATAAACCTTTAAAGATTAAAAAAAAATTTAGTGGCCCTTTTGTTCTACGACTTCTTCCTATTTCGTTGACAAAGACGTTAATCATCGATATAGTTTATAAATTGTGACAAGGAATGTAAATATCACCGCGAACGAACTTATGGGACGACCTAATATTTCTGTTTTATCTTACTTACTATCTTTTTCAAAGAAGAACCCTACTCAAACATTAGAAGCGTTCGAGTTTTTCCAAGTCGAAACTCGAACAACGAAACTACCTCGATGTCCATTAATTAACTTACGTGCAATTAGCTTGAATACTTAAACCCAATTCTCACTTCGAATACCCTGACCATTCGTGCGATAGAATATTCATCGCGTTGCCATCGAATATTTCGTCTGGTAACGGGAATTAATCTAGCAGGGAGTTAAATTGCAACTTCCCTCTTGGTTCGGCTTTCAACGATTAGAGACAATTGATTGCCTCTTGGTTATCAGAATGTTGTCATGGTTCCATGTTTGTATGCTACTGATTGTCCGATAATGAAAATGATAATCTCGGGTTATCGAGTGCTGCCTACTTTTACGATAATTACAATGGACAAAGATATAGCCCAGGCAGCTAGAAGACAGACGTTCCTTCGCTCTCGAATCACGCGCGTCTGTTGCACTTGAGATCGGTGAAAATTCGTCGGCTTAAAGATTCGTCCCTTAACAACGAATCGTGATCGAGGACAGTCAACCCGAAAGGGGTTGAGAACGATTTTCTGTCATATAGAACAAGGTTAGTGGCACATTTCGTAAATAGAAACCGCGTAGGAAGTAAGACATTCTTCTCGCAGATGATTCGAGCTGCGTTCATTTCAATAGCATTAATATATTATTGACGTCCGATAGCTAAAGAGACCACTAGAGGGATTAATTATGTGATAAACGGTGCGAAGAAAAAGAGAAAAAATTGTTATTTGGTAGCAAGCTTTATTACGTTCTTCAATTAACTCCTTTGAGTGATAAGATAACACGAAGAACAGCGTTATTATTTTCTTTTAACGACACTCTATTGAGTTCATCAGAAACCTCTGTCGTTAGATCTCCTCTGCATATTTGCAACTTTGGAAATTTCTACAAATTACATTTTTTGGTAGTTTACTGAAATAGGTAGATTGTTAAATAAATGGAAGACAATTGCTACAAGTATCGATAAAAATATAAAAGTTAACTTATATTAAGTCTGTTAATATTGCGATTGTTTTCAAATTAAATCCATCGTTTGTTTTTTAACACTGGATTTATAAACTATATTTACGGTTACATTGTTCATAAACATATGTCTCTGATACACCTTACCTTTAAGGTCACCTAATTTAAGTATTACGTGAGATATTAATAAAAATCTACAAATATTAGTTAGAAATAACTTTTATTGACAATTTAAAGATGAAAAAAAAATTGAAAAAATCAATCTGAGTATTCTAGGCACAAACTACCGCGATGTTCCATACACATGCTGTAAGAGTTCTTTGTTTATTCGTGTGTTTATGAATCTAGGGTTAAAGAAAATATGTGATTTTCTTTACCCTAAATCAAACGTGTGTCCGGTGAAATATACAAAAAAAAAAAAAATCGTAAACCTAGTGTTAAGAAGATACAATTAATAAGATTTTAAAGTAATTGATCTTTCTTTTAAAACGAAGAGGAAAAAAATGGTTCTAGAAATTTTCGATCATTTTGATATTCGGATCAGGTTGTTTCGATCTGCGCAAAGATTGGTCAGCTGAAGAGACTTCGCGTTTCGACCACAAGTCGCATTAAGACGACAATAACGATCGGAGGAGTGGACATTTCAGAGTTCAAAAGCTATTACCGTGACCGGATGTTGGCAACTAACTCTCTGATGACCCCCGCATCTAGTATACGTATCTTAAATGCGTGTGTGCATGGTGTACCGGGCCGTGTTACAGAATATCGTGTGCATGTCATGTTGCTTCAACGCTTATCTTCGACGTTTACACGATGTTGATATCGATATGGACGAACGACATCTTGGAATATTTCCACGTGCATAATTTTTCATTCACACGATTAATTAACACCTCTCAAATTACGATCGCGTAAATCGGTATCACATTTTTGACAAAAATAAGCGTTGTTTTTATCAAATTCGAAGTAAATACATATATTTGGTAATTAGAATTTATCGGGCAGTGAAAATTGAAGTTTAAGCGTATATTTTTTCAATTTGTAGATAATTTTATTTAGACTTACCTGTTGCTTTCCAAAATTATATCGATATTTATATAATCCTTAATATATCTTTTGATTAAATCCAAAACAATATTTTTTCAATAACGATAAGAATATCGAGATATCGTGATTTCTCTAGAATTGTTGTTTGAGAATTAGAAATATTAAAATAACGAATTCTTCCACACAAACGTCGAGTTGCGATTTTTGACGAACTTCAACCAAAACCGAACAAATCTTTGTTTTTTATGTTTGTTTTAAGAATACTAACAGTAGCTGAGAATTTTCGTCGTTTTATCCGACTTGCCATGTCCTCACGCGCGAAAACAGTAATTTTCACATAGGTTTGTAGGTATATCGGCGGAAAGATTACTAAACGGTGTCGAAGGTCGACACGTAAACGAACGATTTGTCAATACCAACTGTATACTTTACAAGCCAAACATCTTCCATAAACGTGTTGCTCTTACTAAACACGCAACGAAATTTTTCAAGTGTCATCCGTGTGAATTTTCGGATTTCTCTATCTATACGTCAGACTGATGTTTCTCGATGATTTTTTCCTCAAACACGTTAGATTAACACCGCATTTTTATTTGAAATACAAACTGGATTAAAACGTGAGTTTCTTCTTTGTGAAAATCCTTCATTGATGTACCGATTTTCTAACAAATTTTCTGCTCATTTTCAAGTATATCCTTCTACTATGTTAGTGATTAAAAATATTAAGATGCACGGTGTTTGTATAAATAAACAAAATTTATTTTAGATTTTTACATTAATTTTATTTATTTTTTAGATTAATTTTAGATTAATCTTTTCGTACACAGTCTTTGCAATAGAATTACCTGTTTCAAAGACCAATATATTTATCAGTATTAATCGTAAAACTATGCACTAACAATTTCCAATTTTTTCCTCGGAACAAATGGCCATATAGTAAGTAATTATTCTTTCACGGAATAAAATAACACTTCTCCAAATAATTTAACACATATAAAAACAAGACAGAACCTTTTCTGAGAATGAATCAGAACGAATGACCATAATATAATATTATTCGAATGAAACCTGAACCGAACATCTCATCAACGAATTAAAAAACCTAATTCTTCCTATATAAACACAAGGACAAAACCAACACATGTAACATTAAAATATCGAGCTACGGAAGAAGTGCTATAAATTTAATCGTAAAAAACTTTTCGGAAGGTGTCAAAAATCAAGGAGGGAAGAATTCTGAACTCCCATCGTGGTTCCAACTTATTCACGCAGGTATACGAAGGAACCAAAGACTCGTATATAATTCTTGGTGTCTAGACCCATGGATTATCGTTCAAACGATACGTCATCGGATAATGGCAAAGAAATGATTGCCAGGATGACTTGTCAGGGTACGTGTTCCCAAACAATGGTCCTACGTTCGTAAAGATACCCGAACATATATATAGATGTACACCTACTAAATTAGTCAAATCGACTGGACGCTTAAGACACTTCAGAGGACCATGGTGAGTATCGTTCGGAACCTTTTCTACTCGTCTTCTTGCCCACGAGGCTATTCGATCGCGAGAAAAAAGCAATAAGCCATATTGGTGCAGAAATACAGTGGCTCTTTCCGTTCGAGCCCGTTATCACGGTTGAAGCGTGCATGACGGATATAGCGAGTCACAGAGACATAACAAGCTGCGTGGTTTGAGGGGACAGAAGCAGAGAAGAGCTCGATCGATTCGATCGAAGGTGAAGTGACGTTAAATCGTTGGATAGATTCGCGGAGATCTTCCTGTTCGATTCACTCGTTCGATTCTCACTCGTACACCTTCTTTAAGTGCTGTTATTTCGTCAGGGAATTTCGTCAACCCTGTCAAACTATCCGCGACCGCGTGACCACGTGGCTGGTGATAATAGCCGCGGTACATCGTGTTTTTCTTTCGGTATCGCGCGTGTCACGACCACATCCGTCTACTTTGCAGTCGGTCGCAGTCGTGATAGGTGGAGGACGTTCCTGTCATCTAACGCGAGCGATCGGGAATTTCGGAATCGAAGCTCACGTTTTCGAGGAGATATCGGGGATGTTCAATTGACTGTGCGGTACGTGTACGTTGCGGAACAACGTTGTTTGTTGATAGAGCACGCAAGCAATGAATAGTATTGGTGCAGTAGTGTATCGAGTTTGTGAAATTATGCAGGAATTGTCAGTTTCACGCTGACGGATCCGGGGATAGTGTTGAACGAAGATTTTTACCGAAGTGTGATTTTAAAAAATTCGATCGAAGATCAGAGAATTCGATCGAAGATCAGAGAATTCGATCGAAGACTAGAGAATTTGATCGAAGATCAGAGAATTCGATCGAAGATCAGAGAATTCGATCGAAGATCAGAGAATTCGATCGAAGACTAGAGAATTTGATCGAAGATCAGAGAATTCGATCGAAGATCAGAGAATTCGATCGAAGATCAGAGAATTCGATCGAAGATCAGAGAATTCGATTGAAGATCAGAGAACTCGATCGAAGATCAAAGAATATATCAAAGTAATAGACGAGGAATTTTCGTCCTATGTTTCTTTTTTTTTTAGTTATTTCAGAACACGTGGAATCTTTAACGAGTGATGTTTATCAACGCACCTATGTTTTTCCAGGATGTTAATTGAGATATACGCTTGCAACGCAGCGAGTTATTAAATAGCGGTGCTCGGTGCATGGCAAATTTACGACAGGTCGGTGGAATAGAGTTTTTGTTATTGTTCACAGCGCAGTGATATCGCGATTATGGGTAACATCCTCTAATATGAGCCTGTTACGTCAAACGTACTTTGTTTGGATCGTTGGTATTATTTGAGTCGGCATTCTACCAGCTGTTTGAGCTCGTAACGTGTACAATTTCCTTGCTATGTACTTTATAAACGCGTACCTATAGCTTTGGGGATTAATGGTGCCGTGGAAATTACTTTTAAGAGTAACATTATTTTCCACCAGCTCGTAATATACATTTGCGTTTATCATTTCGACCAGCCGGATCAATCGCGACTGAAATACAGTTCGCTTTAATTAACCGAGCTCTGGAATAATTATCGGAAATTGTTGAAAACATCTCGAAAAATTCTTTCAAACTATTAGGTCGTTCGGAAAGTCATTTCGTTTCTTCGAATGTATTTATAAGTATGTATGTATGTATTAATGTATTTTTAATTATTTTATCTTTAAATCTTCTTTTGTATTTTTTCGCAGCCAACTTCACACTTTAGCCGCATAAAAAAAGAGAAGAAAAACGAAATGATTTTCCGAATAGCGTAATATATAATATTAAAAAAAGGGTTATCAATTTCCAAGATCGAAGCAAGTGCAATTTATCTCAAGATCAATTTGTTCATTATCTTCATCCATAATGAATCCTTTTTGAATTAAAAAGTAGTCAAGATTCTGACATCGTTAATATTATTGTTGTTAACACTAGATTTACGGGACCCGTGAATTTGACGTTGCTCCAATTCTTTATTTATCACTGAAAAAAATAACGTCAGTTTTA
>NIJG01000045.1:136495-164363 GCA_002201625.1 Euglossa dilemma | reverse complement strand
AAAAATAAAAAATATAGAACATTTTTATTTCTCATTTATATTATTAATATTTCAAACGTTGATGTTAATATCAATATCTCTACTAGTATCCTAATAATAAAAATAAAAAATATAGAGCATTTTTATTTCTGATTTATATTATTAATATCATGATTAATATCATTCAAGTATGAACACGTCACTTTTTTGTAGTATAGTCATCGTCAAAGCGGCAACAATCACAGTGGGAACAGTACTTCCAGTTCGTTACAGAATTCGGTAATTTGCATAAGTGGCGATGAACGAGGTTCCACGACGTCTTTGCCGACGAAAAATAAGGTAAATACAGCGATTTGTTGCGTCCCTTTGTTATAAATTTTACGAAATTTCTTTCGCTATAAACCAGGGGTGTCAAACTCGCGGCCCGAGATGAACTCAGTCTAGCTTTCTCGATAATTATAGACTCAGTACCCAGTGATATGCAAATGATAGTGATCTAGATTCAATGCGACTGAAATTTGAAGCGAAAATTCATTGAAGTGGATGTGCCTGAATTTTACAAATATTTACCGGCAAGATTTGAAAATACTCGAAAATTCGCATATGAAATTATTTCCATGCATGGAAGTACTTATCAGTGCAAGGAATTATTTTCTGTTATGAGTGGAAATAAATCTCCTATTCGAAACTGAATTAATAACGCTCACGTTGAGTCAATTTTGAAAGTAGTTTCGGCCAATAAAATTCTTCCGAAATAGGAAAGATAGTATAAGAGAAGAGATGTCAAGTATCAGGACGTAAACAATAATTTAATTTTATATATGTTTATTACAATGTACTAGTCAAAATAAAAATATTTGTTTCTATGAACATTGATTTTTTTTTTGCGGCCCACCTAAAGTTAAGTTTATTTGGCCCAAGTTAGGTTTTGAGTTTGACACCCCTGCTGTAAACCATATCGACTTGTATCTTTGGAACACTTGAAATAACAAAATATATGTATTTCTTAGCAATCACGATCGGACAGGCGGATGAAGAATACTTTCGGCTGGGCGAGGATAGATATCGTCACGATGCTTGTTTGCTGCGTTTTCCTTGCGTCTTTTTGCTTTTCTTTGCTGGTCGAAGCTTTGCAGACCTTGGTGCACATAGATCACATGGACGAAATGCACCATCCGATGCCTGTTCTCACAATTGGAGCGTGTGGCATTCTCCTTAATTCCTTTTGTTACATATTGATTGGAGGATATACTTTCAACCAGGGTATCGTCCTGCACGTTACGATGAACGGGGATGTAATATTACGAAGGTACGATTATAATAATATAACAGCCTTGTCATTCGGAGACCTCATTCAAATACTTGGAAAACAATACGAAATAATTTCTATGCTATAATAGAAAATAAACTTTATATTAGGTCGTCCCGTAAGTTCTTTCCGGTTTTTACTTTTACTATTTAAAATTATATGTCGAATAAACCTTTAAATATTAAGAAAAAATGTAGTCGTCCTTTTGTTCTACGACTTTTTACTATTTCGTCATTTCGAAAATTGTAAATAACGAACTTATGGGATAATATATAAAATATTGATCAAATACGTAGCCTTTTCTTGTTTTCTGAAAGGCACCGAGATATCATCGAATTATCTCTTTAACATTCTAATGTTATTATGTACTTAGAAGGGATTAGATGGAAGATTTGTTCATTCTCCTTTAGTTTTCGCCAGAATGGATGAGTAAGCACGACAGAGACGATTCGACAATTAAGAAACCTTACATAATGAATTATACAGTTTCAGCTGAGACTCGGTTTATAGATTCTCTAGGGGAACAAATGACTCACGACCAAGTTAATCTCCTAGTTACTTTTTTAGGTCTCTATAATATAGACTATAATAATCTATAATTCGAACGATGTATTTATCCCACGATGTTCAAAAATGTCCACCAACGAAGTGTCTGAACTAAAATGAAATATAAGAACAAACTAGAAATTAATAGAACAATATAACAATAAAACAAATTAATGGAATTATAAGAACAAACTAGAAAATAAGAAAAAAAACTCTACAAAAATTGCCCAATTGATATTACAGATTAAAATTCACATTGAACAGTGTTATTCGTGTTTGGAATCTTTGAATTTGCATACATCCTCGCGTTTAGAATAGCCAGATTACTTAAGTCGAAGAAAAACGATTTTTATCGTGCCCTTTTCTCTAATCGAAGCTTAGAAAAATATGGAAAATTTCCAAAACTGATACACGATTTATTTGTTTTCAGAAACGTCGGCTCGCAGGAAGTGAAGGAAGGTGAACAGCAGTTATCTCCGCAAACCAGACGAAGTCCTCTGGGTATACCAAAGAGTCAGGGTTTTCGAGAAACATGTCGTGACGCTTTGGGCTGCGTTTTTGTAATCTTGGTGTCCCTTTTGGTATACTTCACCGATTCTGGCGTGGCCAAATACATCGATCCTCTTTTCGCCATTATCTCTTCCATTTCCCTCTTCGCGCTCAGCTACTCGTATAGTAAGTCAATCAAAATGCAAATTTGCAAACGCGAATTTGATAATAGTAAAATAGCGATCGCGTTTTGTTTTTAACTGTTCATTTATCTCCGTTGAGTAATGCACGAGGAAATATATTTTTCTTGCCAAAAAGTTATTTGTAATAAGTTGTAGATGAGAAATTGAAAATTCGTGTATACGTTAATTTTTTATATTAATTTGTAAGTTTTGTTTAGTTTATGTTTAGTTTATGTTTTTTCTTGCAGTGAAAGAATCTGGTCTCATAACTGTGCATTTATCTCCGTCGAGTAATGCACGAGGAAATATATTTTTCTTGCCCGAAAGACGATTCTATTATTTGTAATAAGTTGTCGATGAGAAATTGAAAATTCGCGTATACGTTAATTTTTTATANAGGAAATATATTTTTCTTGCCCGAAAGACGATTCTATTATTTGTAATAAGTTGTCGATGAGAAATTGAAAATTCGCGTATACGTTAATTTTTTATACTAATTTGTAAGTTTTGTTGTAGTTTTGTTTAACCCTTTGCACTCGAGAAGACCGTAGCGGAGCCATTTAAAATTTGTCTTCATACTCGATGGTTCCGCTTAGAAGACAATACAAATAATTTTCAGTTCTTAAACATCCTTGTGCAAATATTCCGATTCAAATACGGAAATTTTTATTTTTATTTCCTTTCTCGATATTCGTGCCATAATATTTTGATTTGAATATTTTTTATATAGCCACAAAATCGTCGAGCGCAAAAAGTTAATTTATGTTTTTTCTTGCAGTGAAAGAATCTGGTCTCATACTTCTTCAAACCATTCCTAACCATATAAACATCGATTCTCTTAAAAGGGAATTGCTGGAAGCTTTCCCGGGTATTGTTAACGTTCATGACTTGCACGTGTGGCAATTAACGGGACAAAAGATAATCTCCACTGCTCACATCATATTCTTGGACCCAACGGTGAGTTTCCTGTCTTTAGCGAATGTATCGAGCAAGGACTAACGTTAATTGCATTGCAAACGTTGTTTTGCAGGTTTATGCCAGTATTAGTGACCAAGTGACAGCCTTTTTCATAGAAATGGGAATTACTCAGGTCACCATACAGCCGGAGTTTCACAAAGTATGTAAATGAATCTATTCGCAAAAACTGTAATAAAGAAATATTAACCCTTTGCACTCAACAGGCGACCCTCAGTCGCCATTTAATCAGATTCTAAAGATCGATTTTAACACTAGATTTACGGGACCCGTGAATTTGACAGATGGGTTGCGTCAATTATACGATATTAACAGATTTAATTAACCCATTTACATCATTAAGCGGAATAATCCGCACTTAATATCTGTTGCTTACCTATTTTAAATTTATGTATCACACAACTATGTAAAAGAATAAATATTTATACCATAGCATCATATGGAATGATGTTGTTTTAATATATGTATAATTTCTGGATCAAATATAAGTAAGAGTTCGTTTGTTACATTTAATTTCATTGAAAGTCTTGGAAGACTCCTTTCAGGGCGATGATGCAAATGGGTTAACTTATATTAAGTCTGTTAATATTGCGATTGTTTTCAAATTAAACCCATCGTTTGTTTTTTAAAGAAAATATGTGGTTTTCTTTACCCCAGATCAAACGGGTGTTCGTTGAAATAAGTATACAAAAGAACCCCGTAAACCTAGTGTTAATTAATATATAAAATTAAAAATTAACCTACGATGCGCAGAACGTCGAAATAAAATAATTTTACCCTTTAATTTGTATATGATTTCCTATTTAACATCGACGGTTTTATGGCTTTATTTGAATTACTATTTTTCTGTAATGAAAAAATCGTCCAGTGCAATGGGTTAAAAGAAAGAAATAAGAAAATGTAAATTTTAGTAAAAGTAACGAGACATACTTCTTGTATAAATCAGGATGTTGTTCAGTTTTCAGTGATTAAGTTTCTGAATAATTAATCAAAATTAACGATAAATTCGATTGACATCGTTACTTTCAGATGTACGAAAGCAAAGTTAAAGTGTTCGATTATTTAATGATTAAATTCGATACTTTTGAGGAAAATTGCATACAAGAACCGAATCTGAGATTTTGTAAGTTAAAGTGTTCGATTATTTAATAATTAAATTCGATACTTTTGAGGACAATTGCATACAAGAACCGAATCTGAGATTTTGTAAGTTAAAGTGTTCGATTATTTAATAATTAAATTCGATACTTTTTTGAGGACAATTGCATACAAGAACCGAATCTGAGATTTTGTAAAATATTGCTAATGGACAGAAATTTATTGAAAGCGAACGTATAAACGTTTTATAGGAAAGATTCGTAATAAAATTAAGATCTGGCGAAACAATGAGCAACAGTAGAAAGCGTGATAAATTATCTCATTCTCGCTTTTGACAGATGAGGCCAAACATGGAAAAAACCGGTTGCCTGATTCGTTGCCATGACGAATACTGCAGCTCGTCTCAATGTTGCTCGAAAGAGAGGTCGATCGAGGATTCGTGCTCGGATTCGTCGTTTCAGAAGCAAGCACAATCGATAAACAAGAAATTCGACAAGAAGGAAATAATCCCCGCCTCGACGGCGATCGATCTCAAGAGTTTCACTGTCTACGACGAGGAAGGTTGTTCACGGTCGTTTCAATCGATCGAAAATCTTTCTGACGGAAATTCCTGTCAGCAGAAAGCCGAGCAAACACGAAGTAACAAAGATAATACCACTGACAGTGGCTTGTACGCGATAAGCGTGGACGTTAACGATGGAAACTATTCTTTGTGCACAAGTCACGATGAATCTAAATCAGAGATCGCATCTTAACGTTGAAATTTCAACGAGCTCGAAGAAATTATGAACAAATTACCGAAGCGTTTTCTATTGTATTTTTTATAAACTACGAATGAAATTTAATTAAAGTAACTCGAAGTAGCAGAGTCGCGAATATTTTTAAACAATTGCACACAGGGACGCAGAAAGTTGAAGATTTAATTAACCAGTAAACGTATATTTTTATTTGTACTGAGGAATTTTTGGAAAGAAATGCAATTTTTTATTTTTAATACCGAAAACAAGATTAATTGATATATCGCAGATTTATAGATGACACCATAATGGGATGCAAAGTGTTAATTATTGACTTTCAATGTTTAGTTTCGTTGTTGCGATATTTATTGTTTTGTTTTTGTATATTGACATCTGAGAAGAGAGTGACGGGTGTAGAAGAATTGTTTACAGTTGACGAACTATTTTAAAAGTTCATCGAAATGTATATTTTATATAGATATTAATGAAATAGTAATCAAGGTGTCAATAGAGAAACATCTATTTCAATTGTCTTTTTAAATAAACTGTTTTAATCTAATTTGACGGAATGCAGTAAGGAAGAGATAAAAATTGTGAACAAAGTTGTTTTATATTGTCTATTGCTAACACAGAAGATATTTTAAATGATTTAACACGAACAAGAAGACTGGAAATTATTATTAAATATATTAATGACTTGTATATAATTTACATAGAACAGACACGTAAATAATTGATCAGTGTAACAGTAGTTTTATTTAAAAAAAGATATAAGATGTCATGGCTGGAAAATGACATCCTTTGTTGTTGAAAACTGTTAGTCACCTATGTATTTATTATACATTCCATACAAAACAATCCACTTGTATCGATGCTAAATAAAATTAAATTTCAATTGTTTTTAAATTAAATAAAATTAACTTCAAGTCATGTAAAGTAAACTTGATGTCAAGTATTGAAAACTTTGATATAGATATTATATGTGATAATTTACACGATAATGCTACAAATATTAATTACATTATTTGGATGAATTGTTTATTAAATATTTTAGGAGATATTTAGAAAACAATTAATTTAACATGTTTACTCACATTGTTGGAAAAATATTGGAAAAATGATACAATTATTATCGCATTGTTTATATAACTCTTCGTAACTAATTATAAATTTTAATAAATTTTAGAATCACAAGTGGGTTGTATCAACATGAAATCGATGCAACATTTTTTATTATCGTAATTTATAATAACAAACATTGCGCATATATCCTTATAATGAAGGATATCTTCGAAGTTTTGAAGGATATTTTCTATTTATTATACAGGAAATTCACATCAATTCCACATTTTTATAATGTATAATACACAGTTTATGTATAGTTGCACTAAACGTACTTGTGTGATAAGTGTTTAGAACGTGTTGTTATGTTATAATCGGAATAATAAAAGTAATCAATTCACAAGAATTTTTGTTCCAACGAACGAGTGAACGTATTAAAATCATCAGAAAATTGTGAATCTACAGTGCCTTTTTAAGTTGATAATAATTCATGTAAGCAGTCTATGCAATTTTAAATAGCAAAACAGAAAAAGAACATTTCTTTTCATTCAAATTTTTCCTTTTGTATTCATTATAATACCTCCTCATTCCCAAATAATGAAAATATCGATGATTTGCACTCGGCGATTTTTTGGTTAAAGAAGAGAAGAAATTTATAGATTTTTTGGTATAAAACTGACGTTATTTTTTTAATGGTAAATAAAGAATCGTACAATAATTAACATATAGAATTATTTGATTTCGATATTTCGCAAATTGTTATATTATCTTAAATTTGATATATTAATTAATTTGGGTGTTTAAAATTTCATGGTGACTGACAGTCGCCACTCGAGTGCAAAGGGTTAATAATTAAAAATTTATTTCAGTTATTTATTATTGAAAACAATTAACCATTGCCCAACAATGACAATCGATGTGGCCAGACCAAGGTGAATGTGCTCGAACTGTCCCACTTTCTACTCAGCAAATACCAATGATCTCAACTCATTCACAGCTAGATCATACTAATGCAAATGTCACACTTATTTAGGACGATCTCTAAATACCATTTCACGGATGCTGGTTCCTCGTTAAAAAATATTTCATACCATTTTTACACACGATTCTAATCGTTTCAACATAATGTTTCAAGTAATTTCAGCAATTTGTAAATCAAAAAGATGTTTGAAAGAAAATTTCCTAGTATTTTTGCACACGATCCTAATCGTTTTAACATAATGTTTCAAGTAATTTCAGATTTTTGGAAGAAAATAAAAAGATAGGAATACTTATATTAAATATTACAATAAATTGATATCGAAAGATCAATTGTATAGATAAAAATATTATCGAAGCGATGTTTTATATTACTCTTTAATTCTGGAATATCACTTTATCGATTTGTCTGCCTGAGAAATAATATGCACAATTCTTTGCATACAAATAATATATTAACCTTGTTCGTTATTTTCTTTTTTATACTTCAGTATATCAGAAATGCGTTGAATCTAAAAGATATCTCGTTTAATCTCTATAACCAAAACAAGCATCCTATATTTGGTCGTTATTTTTATTTTACTCTTTCCTGAATCATTCCAGTTCAGATTATACAGCATAAATAATAATTTAGTCTGGTTTTTCGTTTTCTACTTTCATTTGTCATTCTTCATAATTAAGAAACTTCTTTTTAATTCTCGGATTCAAAGATATAAAAATGTAAACAGGAAAAACAATTTTTTGGAAATTTTGAATATAAAGGAAGTGATTTTAATTTTAAATCTTTTACCTCGTGGAATCATTTCTAATAATTTTAACATCTACTGGTAAATGTTTCGAAGTAAAAATGCTTTCAACGTGGTCTGCTGGTTTTTACGTTACTTTTTCCAACTCTTAATGTATTTCCTTCTTCGTTTGGACAGTTACACGTTTTCTCTTTGATTCCGTTATCCAGCAACGCGACGACACAGATACGAGTTCTAGATTAAATTAATAAACAAAAAATATACTCTTCGAATAACAGTAAAATCGTGAAGTGAAATATTTGAATAATAATGAAATGCTTGGATAATACATTGTTTGTTAATAAAGATCTTCATCAACGTAGAAAAATTATTTAGTTCGCTTTTAAAAAAAGGCTCTTCCATTAAAATAACAGAATATTTGTATCATAGGATATTCGAATACTAGGACTGAACAGTAGACTCTCAGTTAATGTTCACATGTAACTAACACACACACATCTAGAATGATATCAAAATCACTCATATATAGCAAAATTATCTGGCTCATTTCCAAGAACTGACCCTATGTCCTACTTTTCAAACTACTCGAATGTTAGAGCTTCTGGATGATAGATTTTCCGCTAGTGAAAGTTCTATTCTATGAAATAATCACGTTCACCGAGATCGATATAGGGTTAATGGTTCTTAATACGCAACACCTGATGTTAAAAATAATAAAACAAACAGGAAAATACTAAAATAGTTAAAAACGGTAAGCTGAGAAAAAATCGATAGTTAGAAAGAAAAAAATAGGATAAAATGTGTAAAGAAAACTGAAGAGGTTTAAGTTTGTTTTAACATCTTTAAATTTTCAATATTTTTGCTTCTTTTATACGTTTCAGGGCATTCCTCTTGATTCATCGAAAACACGCTTCATTTTCGCTAATGGATACTCGACAGACGCTTATTTGTCAGTACAACGGTCTAGTGTTTAAGAGGAAACACTATGCACGATTGTAGGTAGTTGTTAGTTGAAATACCGACATTTTAAAACGTTCCACATTACGTGCTGTTCGACGTTGCACGTACATTTACCCTAAATATCAATCACGTAGAAGAAAATTATCTAGTTCGCTCCGAGAAGGAAGCCCTTATCTGGTATTATTAAAATAGCCGAAGTTTCAGATAGTGCAATAGTAGAATCTAGTCCGAACAGCAGATCTTCCAAAGATGATATTGCATATCAAAGAATCGCACCCACTCGTAGAACGATATAGAGATCGCGCTTGTAGAACAAAGTTATCTAGCTCACTTGCAATATTACAGCACGTTTTACTATTAGAATAACAAAATATTTGAATAATACATCACAATACTCCAACAACAGGTCTTTCTCTAATAAAAATTCTATTATTAAACAAACAATCGCGCATTCCAAGAATATATTAGGTTGGTGCATATGAAATGTCGGATTTTTAAGTGAATATATAAAACTACATATCTTTTTTCAAAAGCTGTTTATTCAATCAAAATATGCTCCATTCGCTTCTATACACTTTTCCCAGCGAGACTTTAAAGCATAGATGCCTGTCTTAAAAAAATTCTGATCTTTAGAATCTATAAACTCTGATATCGAATTTTTCATACTGTCTTCATTTTCATACCGTTTAGCTCGTGAAAACAGTTCTAAATGTTTAAAAAAATGAAAGTCGGTTGGCGAGAGATCCGGTGAATAGGCTGGGTGCTGCGAAACTTCATATTTCAATGGCTCTCGATGAAATCGGGATAGTAACGATGAGCATACGTTCAACCGATCCAGCTTATTTCGCTCAGTTAGTTCGTGCGGTACCCACTTATCCATTTTCTTCACCTTGCCAATTTCAGAAAGATGTCGCAATATTGTTGTATGGTCAATTTTCATCCTGGTAGCCTGTTCCCTCGTGGATACAGTTGGATCCGCTTCCACCAATGCCTTCGGATCATCATTTTTCACAGACGTTTTGGGTCTCCCACGCGGATCATTTTGTAGCGAAAAATCACCGGACCTAAATTTTTCAAACCAACGCTGCACTTTTCGATCATTAACTGTATTCTCCCCAAACGCTTGGTTTATGTTGCGTGCAGCTTTTGCAGCATTATTACCAAGTTTATACTCGTACAAAAAAATTATACGAATATCGTTTAGATTCATATCGGTAGAAAATTCAAATGAAATAACAAAAGGGAACACTTTCGAGAAAATCTCCTTTGTTGAAATGTGACTCTGGCAATGGACAGTACGACTATAAACGAGGTTATGCCAAAACCAAAAGTATAACGAAAACAGGAAGACAAACGTTCGCATGTATTTATTATTAATTATTTATACTCTTCATGTGGCAATGTTTTGAAATATTCACGATGCACAGGAGGTATATAAGGTAATAACTGCTGCATATCCTTATATTTTTCGTATGTAACCCCGCCACCTGTCTATGGAAATTTTACTTACACCACTTTCTTAATCAATGGTTACGTAATTTCTTTTATAGGCCAATTTTAAATCGAACAAAATATTGGTATTTTTTAAGATATTAACACTAAACCTACCATGGTGTAAATGATTATTCTCCAAATGTTCATTAAAAATTCCATCTTCAACGTTACAGTTCTAATCACTCGACTTTGCGACTTTTCTTCTAATATTCGTACTATTGTTACACTAATGTCTTCCATTATTCTGTTTTTTAAAGATTCTACTTCTTTTCCGTTCATCGGTCAGTTGACTGTAGTAGGTTTAGTGTTAAATACTAACTAGTTATAAACAAAAAGTTTACACTAAATTAAGCATAAATTACGTCATATATCATTTAAAAAAAAAAGAACTTACACCACTTTCTAAATAAACGATCCATATACTATCATAGAAACAAAACTCGATAGTTTTTTAACACTAAGTTTATGGACGTTTTTGAATACCTATCTTTTATGGAGACCCGTCAGATTTACAAGTAAAGAAAACTACGTATTTTCTTAAGAAATAAGACCATGAGTTCAATTTAAAACCAATTACGATATTAACAAACTTAATATAAGTTGAATAAATCTACTAATATTGTATAACTGAAAAAACTCACCCATCAAATTCACGGGTCCCGTAAATCTAGTGTTAATATTACATAATTGGAGCAACTCACCCGTCAAATTCACGGATCCCGTAAATCTAGCGTTAAAGACTCCTTACCTCCCTGTATCAATTTCTATTCGTATTAGTTACTTCTACTGAATTTCTCGTAGTATTATTTATCGTAGTAAGAACACGGTGACAAGAATTCCTCCTATCTCACGCCGTTTTCCAGCATTTACTATTTATACGCACCATTCCATTAATACCATTGTTTACCAGAATACGTCGTAGTAACACCTACACACCGTTCCGCAAATACCACTTCTCCCTTTCGGAAGGTCTGTCCGAGGGGGGTACGAGGAGGAAGGAAACAGGGGGCAACGTGGCCTGAAGCACGCGAAACCGGAGGAAGAAAGCCCGCGCTGGTTAGCTCCGATTCGCTCGATCAAGTTCGAACATGGAGCAAATGAAGGAGAACGACGCCGAGATGACGTCGTCATCACCGATAACTCAGAGAACGGAGAATCGGTCGGGGTGGGGCCTTTGTCGACTCGTCGGCGTGCAGAACCCGTTCGGCTGTTCAGTGAGAAAACACGCGTGGAAGGTTGCTGATGCTCGTACGGTGCCCTATGTAACCATTCGCGCGAGTAAGTCCCTCCATGTGTGCAGAGAGTTGCTCGTCCAGTGTGCCCCTGTCGAAAATATGAAGCGGCCAGCAGAGGAATAATCGCAGTGATAGAAAACAGAGAGGAAGAAAAATGGCTGTAGCCACGATCGTCGTAATAGCAGCCGTCCTCGCGCTACGAGGTAATCGCCGTTATACCTGTCATCCATATTCACCTGGTGAGGTGTCACGATCACGTGGTCCCCATTGAGTCACAGCAACGAGAAACAGGTTTTTCGACTGTTACCGTGTGCGTCATCGTCCGCTTCAATCGCTCACCTGAACCGAGGAACCTCGATGCATGGTTGATATTCCACGTCTGATCGAACGCTTTATTTCTCTTCGCCCATTGTTCGTTATGTAATCGTGTTCGGCTCGGTTTGTTTCATTCGATTTAACGGTAGACAGCTACCGACCTCGGATTGGTACCCGAACGTAACGTAAATAGTTAAAGAGTCAGGATAGAGATAAATTAGGTGTATACACTAATATTTTTTATGAATGAAAGTTTACGTTTTATGTTCTCGAAACGATTGATTTCGATATTAGTTTTGTTTCCGATTTGAAATATTTTATTGTATAAGGAATTGTGCAATCTATTTACTCGTGAGTCGAATTGGTACCCGAACGTAACGTAAATAGTTAAAGAGTTAGGATGGAGATAAATTAGGTGTATACATTAATATTTTTTATGAATGAAAGTTTACGTTTTCTGTTCTCAAAACGATTGATTCCGATATTAGTTTTGTTTCCGATTTGAAATGTTTGTTTGTACATGTATTGTGCAATCTATTTACTCGTGAGTCGAGTGTTACCGGTATAGTGAGGATTCTGCAGAATTACTATAGAGAAAGGAGTAAAGTTGTTGTCTGAAATTGTTTCTCTTATTCTCTTCTCTTATTGAAAAATAATTTTAAAGGAATTTGAGAATACTATAATGTATAATTTTTTCTTTTATCTACTTCTGTGAGATGCTTGTTCAGTTATATATCTCGAGACTTGACAGTATAATACGGAAATACATATTGAATAATAGAATCGAAGTCCTTCGAAGTGGTTTTTACATTTTTCTAATTACACGCTTCAGCTATGGCGATTCTTCTTATGCCCGTTTTCTTGATTATAGTTCGGTAATTATTGTAACATACGACAGGATAATTCGAAGGATCGTTTAAGGAGAATCTCGTGTGAATCATTCTTTGCAAATTCCTTCGGTTGATTCGCTCGCATGCTGATCTTACGATATTCCCTTGTTCTTGAAACAGCAGGACTGCGAACGCGTGTGTACGGTTAATGCGTAGCAATTATGCATGCTGCATGCGAGGAACATCCGAACGCTATAGCTACTTCTTAACGAGCTATCGAGCTCGAGATGTTTTGCACGTTACAGTAGGCAATAAATCAATGATGTAATTTGCGAAACGGTAACTGTTCGAGAGAAATGTTTGCATTGTACCAGCGAGTATCTTTCGGCGTAACGACACGGACGTATTTGCATACACTTCGGTTTCAAACATTTATTAGGCGAAAACGATTAAAAAATTTAGATAACGCGAGAGAGATTACATTTTTCCGTTTACCATTATATAACAAATTGTATTACACAGAAAACTAAAGTAGAATAGGAGAACAAATTTATAGAAACAGTATTTATACAAAGATCTATTAAGATATCAATCTTGACAGCTTTTATTTCATGGTTGTAAAAAAATTTCCTTTGAAAGTTTAAAATAGATATATATCTCTTCATGAAATAAATAATAGCTTAAAAATACTATCTATCTAATCGTCAATTTATCTTTCGATTCGTATACTCTCTTATTAGAATAGTTATTAATTAATACATACAACAATTCTACAAGTTAAAAGTCAAAAATTAGTTGCTTCGAAATTTTTCTAAACTGTTGCATTTTACTCGTGTATGTATTGTTCTAAACTGTTATTGTTTTATTTGCAAGAAAACGTATTTTGTTACGTTAATTAATGGTTTTTTGAAATGACACGATCCCGATGTGTGTCGTAGATTATAGTGACCTATAAAATACAAGTAATTTCCACCATTTAGGTGCACATAATACTTAATCATCGCACAGCAGTGTATCAATCATGATACTCGTTTGGAATGTGAGAATTGGCAAATTTATCGTTTTCGTTCGACGTATCGATACCGAACGACCATGCGAAGTGCTAGCCGATGAAATTTATCATTGTTAATCCGTATTTCGGATAAACGAAACGGGCGTCCCTTGACACGAATTTACGGAACGACCTTATTTCATCAATGAAACTGCTTTTCATGTTGTTGACGTGTGTATCGCACCTTGGGAAGTCTAGCTATAAACAATCTATGAATTATTTATAACGCGCAGATGAAAGTTCACTACTTCTGCAGAATAGATATTCGTTTTATTGACGATATAGCGTCGAGTATTATTATTCGTGAAATTTTTTTTTATGTATTTCAGTATGCAATATTCAAAGTAAAATTTTAATATTGTTTTAAATGATCTAACGTCAGGATGAAAAACCGATGCACTAATCATTTTATAGAGACGCAATTGCAATATGTCGATGACGATTTTCTTATTGACTTTATTTAGTATGAATAAGAGATCAACTCGAACACTATGTGCCTTTGATTTCATGTTTCTAAATCAGTTTCATTTAAAATATACAATTTTTTTCGTAATTAAAATTTAAAATTTATAATTTATAATTTANTATTAATTATAAATTAATTTATAATTAAAATTAAAATTTATCTTATTTAACATTTTTTTTCTTAAAATTTACTTATGTAATATACATACGCGAGTAGTATATATCAAATGTTATATATATAATGTTTTGTATATATAAAAAAAAAGTATAATATAATATAATATAAATGTTGTATATATAAAATGTTTTGGCATCGAGAATTTCGTATTTAAAAACTTTATCCTGACTTTCACAGGGGTCTTCAGGGTCATCCAAATACCAGCACGATGTACGTTTCTTTCTGATATGTTACAACTTTCGTATGAATCATTTAATTACATTTTGTATTTTTCCAGATATTTCATATTTTTAGTTTCGTATCTCGTGAATAAAAATTTCACTCGCAAGGAAGTGATTTCATCGAACTGCTGCATGCAGGATATTTCAGTTAAATAACCCTGATCAAATAGTAGATTCGTCATCCCTGTTATTCGTAGAATTAGCGATATGTCAAAGATAGTCGAATAAAATATCGTAGGAATCATAAATATCGAATAAAAACGAGGAATTCTAATCGAAATACAGATAGGAGTTAATAAAACTACATCAGCGTGATTAATCTTCAACCTAAAATATAATTTTCGCGTTAGCGAATAACTGTTTCCAGATTTGATGCAGTCAAATTTAAACGAAACACTCTGTGTATATTACGTTTTCAATGTAAGGTGAATAATTAATATTGTCTGTCGAATTCAGACGCAAAAACGATAAAAATAAGTTTCATCTGAAATAACTGATTTAAGATATAACCACTTTTATTGGTTATTCTATTTACTGCTGTTTATTGGCATCTAACAAAAACATCGTAGCTTGTTTCCAATTATCCGAATTCTCTGTTTACTTAGAGGATAGTAATCTGTCTGTTCGTGTGACAAAAAGAAACTATCTCTACTCTAGTTAATCTACGGTGGACCATTCGTTTCTCTTCATCCTTTATCGCTAGTAGGTTGGGCAGTTGTTATCAGACCTCTCAATATGTAGCAACAAGTGTACAATTGTGTATTTTTGTGCACACAAAAATTATATATCAAAACATTTTCAACGTTATCTGGAAATTATTAATTGCTCGTTAAAAGTTAATTAGACTAATTTTTATTCGGTATATATCAACAAGTAAACACACATTACTGCGAGAATTTTTAAGACACTGATAAAAAAATATATTAAACACATTGAAAGATATTGATTTGAAGAAAATTAGTATTTAGAAAATTTAGAAATATTTAACATTTTATTTAACTATTTCTTGTTAGATTTATTTAGTATCTATCAACAAGTAAACACACATTACTGTGAAAATTTTTAAGACACTGATAAAAAATATATTAAAAACATTGAAAAATATTGATTTGAAGAAAATTAGAATTTAGAAAATTTAGAAACATTTAACATTTTATTTAACATTTTCAACGTGCAAGTAAACACACATTACTGCCTGAATTTTTAAGACCCTGATTAAAAATATAGTAAATATATTGAAAGATATTGATTTGAAGAAAATTAGAATTTAGAAAGTTTAGAAAATTAGATATTGTTTCCAAAGAAAATTGTATAGAGATCATGAAGATATCAAAATTAAAATTGGACGAGAATTAAAAAATTAGTATAATAAATACAAAGTTATAATTAGAGTTAAAATACAATTTTAATTATAACGTACAAATAAATAATTAATAATATAATATTGCACTTATATTAATTAATAATCGTTAATAATAATAATAATAAAATATAATATATATATATGTAAAGTTATATTACACGATTATTACGTTCCATCATGGAAAATATCCTCGTGTAACACAATACTGGCATTCATTCACCTAAAATACCACGATTCGTGTTGAGAACGAGGGTTACATATCTCCTGTTGCAAACATAGAAATTGTGCAAATATCGTGGACGATGTCATCGGCATGGAAGACAGTAGCTTCACGTAATAATATCGATTCGCTGAAAAATAAATTTGCCAAGAGGTTTCCTCCGGCCTTTACGCACAGTTTATTTGTTTGTTTCTCTGTTGGAACGAGTCTGTTGGCTGATAATGTGACTGCATTATCGAAAGAGGAAAGAAAGAACTTCCTTCCTAAAGTCGGTTGTATTTGCGCAGAAACGGACTCGTGTAGCGCGTGTGCGTTACTACGGAGAAGAATGCTAGCAAGAATAGGATGAAACCGATCATCCGCAGGACATTGCGGCTAAAAATTCCTGCTTCATTACGAAATATTTTTTAATTATCTTACGCTTCGTTCCAGGACCGGTGAATCGTTCTCATAAGCAGAATTATATCATTCTTCAAAACTTTAAGATTAATAGCCACCTAACGATATCCTGCCTTCGTTCTTCGTAATAAACGGTTCAAATGAAATTTTATCGTATCGTTAATTCTCTTGAAATTTTACAAATTTTAAGGCACCTACTTCTCGATAGTAGGAGTATTTCAAAATTTTTTTAACTAATTTAATAGCTATCTAAGAATATCCTGCCTTAAATCTACGAAATAAATGATTTAAACGAAATTTTATCGTATCGTTAATTCTCTTGAAATTTGAAAAATTTCAAGATACCTACTTCTCGATACTAGAAGTACTTCAAAATTTGTTTCACTAATTTAATAGCCACATAACAATATCCTGCCTTCGTTCTTCGTAATGAACGGTTCAAACGAAATTTTATCGTATCGTTACTTCCCTCAAAGTTTTAGAAATTTTAAGACATTTACTTCTCGATACTAAAAGTACCTCAAAATTTGTTTAACTAATTTAATAAGGAGCACGTGACGATCTGTAAATCAGAGCCTCCGGTCGATAACTCAAATAGGAAAAATGATTTAATTTAAAAGAAAATTCAAATTAAAAATTAGTAATATCTAAACTTAGCTTGTTAACGTTTCAGGGATGTTTATTTACCATTAACATTTCGCATTTTATGCGCGTAAACTTTAGGTTTGAAAATAGATGTTACACATACATAAATTATACAGAAATAATACAGTAGCTTGCAGTACTAGTTATTTATATATCTAACACGTCGAGCAACTTGAGAAACAATAATAATTTTCTCTAAACGAACTACCTGATAAGTGTTCATAAAAATATTTATGATCTTGCTGAGAGTCAGGGAAATAAAAACGAATCTAATCTTAATATCCGCTTGATAGCCTTTGTAACAATGAAACTCATCGTACAGCAGCGAGATTCGTGTACTTATTTATTTATTTCAATTTCTGATTTTTCTTTTATTTACAGGTACGACTGCGCAGGATATAGATGTCATAACAGAAGCAGACGAACTTCTCATAGACGAAGGAGATTTTTTGGAGATCAAATGTACCGGTCTTGAAACAATCTCGTTCCACTTTCCCGAATCCTCGAAAGACGCAGTAAGTCGTTATATATTATATATAAATCATTACTCGTTACATCTGCTAATTGTTGGTTTAATTTTACAATAGAATATAACATCGCCGTTTCATACACGAGAAGAAATCGACGGTGGCATTCATACGTTCATATTTCAACGACGCGAGACTGTTCATGGAGACACGGGATTGTATGGTTGTCCTGGTTATCCTTTAGAAGTTACATCGCATCCTCATTTCAAAACATACGGAAGTGTGGTGTACATTTATGTCCAATGTAAGTAGATTTTTAAATTTTTCTTACGTACACTTTTATCGTAAATGAATATTTTAACAGAGCGTTATAGAAATTCGTAAATGAATTGTCATTTCGGGTTTTTCTTTGGTAAAAGAATACAAGAAAGAAGAATTATTTATAATATTCTCCTTTTCGAGACAAAGCTCTTATTTTGAGAAGATTATTTAAAAAAGGGTATCGAAATCGAAAGAATTATTTATAATATTCTCCTTTTCGAGACAAAGCTTTTATTTTTAGAAGATTCTTTAAAAAAGGGTATTGAATTCGAAAGAATTATTTATAATATTCTCCTTTTCGAGACAAAGCTTTTATTTAGAGAAGATTCTTTAAAAAACGGTATCGAAATCGAAATCGAAAAAGAAATTTTTCAAGTACGAGATATTAACTTCTTTAATCGATATAATGAATTTTTCTTTGCGTAAAGTATTATTATTTAAATGAAAAAATAAATAATTCATTTAGTGACTAATCTCATCCGTCATTTTCGTATTTTACGACATTGAAAGAGAGAAATCAGACAATCTCTTTAATAAAGATCGAGAAATTTGGTTGAAAAATACACCGAGAATTGTCCAAGAAAAAAAAAGATAATAATAATTAGGATAATTAAGGATTTAGAATCACAAGTGGGTAGTATCAACATAAAATCGATGCAATATTTTTTACTATCGTAATTCATAATAAGAAACATTGCGCATATATCCTTATAATGAAGGATATCTTCGTAGTTTTGAACGATATTTTCTATTTATCATACAGGAAATTTACATCAATTCCTCATTTTTATAATGTATAATACACAGTTTATATATAGTTGCACTAAACGTACTTGTGTGATAAGTGTTTAGAACGTGTTGTTATGTTATAATCGGAATAATAAAAGTAATCAATTCACAAGAATTTTTGTTCCAACGAACGAGTAAACGTATTAAAATCATCAGAAAATTGTGAATCTACAGTGCCTTTTTAAGTTGATAATAATTCATGTAAGCACTCTATGCAATTTTAAATAGCAAAACAGAAAAAGAACATTTCTTTTCATTCAAATTTTTCCTTTTGTATTATAATACCTTCTCATACCCGAATAATGAAAATATCGACGATTAATAATTAAAAACATATTTCAGTTATTTATTTTTGAAAACAATTAACCATTGCTCAACAATGACAATCGATGTGGCCAAAATTAGACAATCTCTTTAATAAAAATCGAGAGATTTGGTTGAAAAATACACCAAGAATTGTCCAAGAAAAAAAAAGATAATAATAATAAGGATAATGAAATGAAGTAAGGGATTAAATAAGAAAGAATCTCTAAATATATTTAGATTAAAAATACGAATCAATTAGACTTCGCGTTTCAAAATTAACACGTCGACCAGAAATAAAGAAAACACAGTAAAATTAATTTAAAAAATAATTTTGGACAGTTGCTTGAGCGCTATTAAATGATTCCACGGTTCGAGTTAATTAACTAGCAGTCGTAAATTACTCTGTAAATCAGTGACAAAACTACGTGACCATGATACATCAATTGACTGCTGAGCTTCCGACAATTCTGTTTCAGCGAACACAAGCGTGTTCGTGCAAGCGGACTCTTTTGTTTCACTGCACGAGGTAGTCGGTGGAAGTGCCATAATACCATGCAGGCCAACGTCTCCCAATTTTAAGGTCCAACTGCTGTTCAACGATTTTGTAAGTTACATGTGTTGGTAATTGATTGCCCCTTTGCAAGCTTTAAACTAATACACGGTGGCTTGTAAGAATAACCGGTTGAAAAGACTTTACTCTTTCTCTTCTAGAATTGCAATTAATATTAAATACGTAAACCATATAAAAGAAAATGATACGATACATCTTCGCGACATCTTTATCATTTTTTCTCTTCGCGACATCTTTATCATTTTTTCAACTCGAGAATTTAACACATCATTGGCCACGATGTACCAAAAAGTAAACTCGTGATCGCTGTACTTTCGTTTCGTGTCAATTTCATTCGGTCAATGCGTCCTTTAGCTAATATTCAGCTAATAAAACTCGTCGAGTTGTGTCCCGTTTGTTATAAAAAAGAAATTTCACTTGCAATTCCGAAGAAATAACCAGTGACACGAGATAAACTTTTAGAAAAATTACCAGTCGATAATGTGTTAAAACAGAGATCGATGATCATTTTTCTGTGAAAGATCTTCGAGTTCGTCCGAAGTAATTACTAATAGAAAAAAGTAAAGTATATGACACCAGTTGTTTTGACTAGCTTAAAAGTTCTGGTATTAATTTATGCAATTCGATTCCTGGGTAATGGATGAAAATCGTGGGATTATAAATCTAAGGAGAAAGATTTAAGAATAGAGAGAATAAGATCGGTATGTTCGATTAAAAAATATTCTTATGGCACACTGCTGAAGATTCCTAATAGAGCACAAAGGAATGTATTCCTTGTATTATTCGTGGTACATGTGTGCGGTATACGATGTCTGTTTATTAAATGTACACGTTCACTTGAAAGAACGCTCAATAAATTTGCTCACACTTAGAAGCCTCTTTAACCGTAGACCTTTGCACGCTACCGATGATTAACATCGAAAGATTAATGTTACACGATTAAAGTCGAATTCACTCTACAGCCTGTGGAAAAAACATACTTCAATCCGAGGGTTGGCTTCACACTGACGAATCTCACGCTAAAAGACGGCGGTTACTTCAAATGTGCCATCGCGCAAGAAGATATTATCCATGAGGTCATTTATTTTTTGATCGTGGTTCGTAAGTATGCCTCTCAACTGTCAACCATAATTCTTTGCCCGATATTTAAACATCAATCGTTATTGTAACATCTCGACTATGTGAAATATGCGTATATAACATACCGAATAATGTATTTAATCAACGATATTAAACAAACCTTTGCACTCGACGATGTTTTAGTTGCAGAAGAATAGAAATTTATAGATTTTCTGGTATAAAACTGACATTATTTTCGCGAGTGGTAAATAAAGAAGCGGATAATAATTAACGCGTAAAATTATTTCATTTCTATATCTCGCGTATTGTTGTATTATCTTAAATTCAATATATTTATTAACACTAGATTTATGGGACCTGTGAATTTTATGGGTAGATTGCTTCAATTATACGATATTAACAGATTTAATTAACTTATATTAAGTGTGTTAATATTGCGATTGTTTTCAAATTAAACCCATCGTTTATTTTTTAAAGAAAACGTGTAGTTTTCTTTACCCTAAACCAAACGAGTGTCCGTAGAAATAGGTATACAAAAAAAAAATCGTAAACCTAGTGTTAAATATGGATCTTCAAAATTTTATGGCGACTGACAGGCTCCTCTCGAGTGCAAAGAGTTAACATTAATCGTTCGTTAACAAAAAGATAAAGTATAATTTTTCTGCAACACGTGTATTTGGTAATTTGTTAGCAATTGTACTAATTTTTCTGCAACACGTGTATTTGGTAATTTGTTAGCAATTGTACTAATATTTCTGCAACACGTGTATTTCGTAATTTGTTAGCAATTATAGTAATTTTTCTGCAACACGTGTATTTGGTAATTTGTTAGCAATTATACTAATTTTTCTGCAACACGTGTATTTGGTAATTTGTTAGCAATTATACTAATTTTTCTGCAACACGTGTATTTGGTAATTTGTTAGCAATTGTACTAATTTTTCTGCAACCGATTTATGTTTAAGTATTAAATATTCGAATTGATTTTAATCGTGTCGATGGATTTTAGGTAAGCTAGAGTTGAGCAATCCGAAGATTCTGGAGGATAGTTTGCGTCATGTAACGCGAGGCCAAACCTTACACGTGAACTGCACAACGGATGTTGTCGCGGATATGCAATATGTATTTAATTGGAGTACGCCGCAACAGGTCTCGGAATAATTTGTTTACTTTTATACAAACCGCGTGTGCAGCTTCGACCGGGGTTTAATAGAAAATAAACTTAATGTACTATTATAGAGCAGCAGAATAAGAACGAAGTCTTATACTCAAAAATCTGGATCTACTCAACGGGCCACCGTTGAATTGATCATCGAGGATGTAAAGAACGAGGATGAAGGCGTGTACGAATGCTTTATCAAATCGTTTCGTGATTCTAGAAAAACGACGAGGAACATCACGGTTCATGGTGAGTCAAAGATGAAATAATTCTTCGATTATATTACGTCGCTTAAAATCAAGGTATCCGTGACTCGTGAAATATATTTTTCAGAATATTGTAGGAATTATTGGGTGAATTACGGAAACGAGGACTTTTTTAATCTTTTGACTACTGCAAAAGAAAAAGCAAAATTTCTGAGCGCCTATAGGCTTCCACAGTAGTCAAAGGGTTAAAAGGATAAAAAATCTTTATAAGAAAGTTAAAAGACTATTTGATTTTTTGTGTTTTATCGGAAATATGTTTTCTATACCAAAAAGGACAAGTAGGATTGGGAAACCATATGAAAAAATATTTTAACTCTTTTTTATATGATATATCTCCGAACTTAAACTATATATCGTAAATTCATAATCACATTTTTTGGAAAAGTTCGCCGTAGCGGAAGGGTTAATAACAAAAATGGTTTATTTAAATAATTACNCACATTTTTTGGAAAAGTTCGCCGTAGCGGAAGGGTTAATAACAAAAATGGTTTATTTAAATAATTACTAGACGCTTAAGTTATACTTCGCATACTGACACTGACGATCTAACTAAACTAAACTGGCCTTCGTCCTTGCACTCCTATTTAAATCTTTCATTGTATTTTCTTTCATACACTCATTCTATTTCCACGATATTCTAATTAAATTTTGACAGTATGAAAAAGGAAATTAGTACACTTTGAAAAATGATTCGAGACGTTAGGTTCATTTGAAACCTTTGTTCGTCATTTTGACTGAGAATTTTGTGGAAGAAAAAATAGTTTAAATGTTGCTTATGTATGGTATACGATTCATATGTAAAAGAACTATTTTTGTAAATAAATCGTTATATGTATTTTTAGATCCAGAGAATAAGTTTATCAACCTGACAGCAGAGGCCAAAGATAAACATTTCAAACGTAAAGAAGGCGATTATGTTCAGTGGGTTGTGTTCGTGAATGCCTATCCAGAACCCACCCTTAAATGGTAATAAAATAAAATACAACACGCAATAAAACTGTGAAACAAGATTTTATCGTTTAGAATGATAACTGAATATAACTGAAGATAATCAAAAGATATTTAAGATAACTTTATTTAAAATAACCATTAATCAGCTGAATATAATTCACTATGTATTATTGAACAATTTAAAAATGATACAACAAAATAATATAGAGACTAATTTTTAGGAAAAATTATTATATTCATTTTCCTAGGTCTGTAAAAGCATTAAACTTGTTTTTCAGAACCTTTCGTGTACTTAAAGTAATGTCTAAAGTGATGATATTATTATTTTAATAATTTAACCCTAGATTCATAATCACACGTCTCTCATACACCCTCAATTAAAAGAACTCTTATGTGTATGGAACATCGCGGTAATTTGTGACTAGAATGCTCGGATTGATTTTTTCATTTTTTTTTTCATATTTAAATTGTCAATAAAAGTTGTTTCTAACTAATATTTGTAGATTTTTATTAATATCTCCCGTAATACTTAAATTAAAATTAAGGTGTATCAGAGACATATTTTTATGAACAATGTAACCGTAAACATAGTTTATGAATCTAGGATTAATACGATCTTAACATGTTTCCAGGCTAAACACAAAAGGGGAAGAAATCGTAGGGAATTGGGATTCTGTGGAAAAAGCGAAATACTCGATAAATTCGACACCTTTCTATACGAGTTTAAGAATAAATAATTTAAACATCGAAGACATGGGAGAATATTCGCTTCAAGCCACTAATCAAGATAAATTCGAAACGCTGAATTTCACGTTAGATGTGCAAGGTAAATAATTTTCGTTTTATATATTTAAACAGTGAAACTGATTTTCTGTTATTACTTTTTTTTAGTGAAACCTCTGCCGATATTAAAAGTGAAGCCTTATTATGCACCTAATCAAGAAGTGGAAATATCCTGTGACGTGGCTACGTTTCCATCACCAAATATCACGTGGAGTTTCATAAAGTGTCCTTATTATCCTTCTTACGAGGATGCAAGCACTATAGAATTAACGGTACGTAATGTCAAGTATTAATTTCTGTAAATTTCGTGCAAACTATTTAATAACTTTATCTCTTTACTTTATTTTTATTTCTATTATTGTACGTCTGTTATCTTAGCGAACAAAATTATGCTAGGTACGATGTGTTTCATATTGAAAAAAGGCTAATTTGCAGTATTTGACTGTCATATTAATGCAAACAAAGTGCTGAGATAAATTTCTAAAAATTAAAATTGTACAGAGATTTGTCAGTCATCATAAAATTTTGAAAGCCCATGTTAATTAATATATAAAGTTTAAAATAACACAACAACATGCGAGATATCGAAATCAAATAATTTTACGCGTTAATTATTATACGATTCTTTATTTACTACTCAAAAAAGTTACGTCAGTTTTGTAGCAGAAAATTTGTGAATTTCTACTTTTCTTTCACCAAAAAATCGTCGAGTGCAAAAGGTTAAAAAATCATGAAATTATTTCGTATTTTCAAAGTTTTATTTCTTATTTTCTAGCGTTTTATTATCATGCAACAATTAATTTTTTTTTTAATTCTATGCAGAATACAAAAGAGAGTGGAATGAACACTAGATTTCTCTCAACAGTGAAGATGACCATCGAAATGAGCGGCCATCTTACTTGCACCGCGTGCAATATCATCGGATGTGAATCTCAGACTGAAAGCATTTTAGTATCTGGTAAAAATATTCTACTCCATACCTCTAATCGATTATAATCTGTTATAATTTCATTCAAGATTTGCATCGAATTAATATACGCTACGTTTGATACATTTACAATAATTAAACGAGAAGATAAAATAAATAAATAACGATAATCGAAATTTCTAAACAATATTATCCATTTAATCGAAGATCACGGTTTATTATTATATTATTCGTTCATTCTAAATGCATAAAAATTGTATTGCTATTAAATTTGAGAGTTAAAAATACATTGTCGAGTATGGTAATATTATAACGTGACTAAAATTGTAGATTGATTAATGTTGATTATAAATTCTACGGACAATGTTATATTATAAAGTATAATTTCTTTTCTTCCGGACAAACATTATGTTATTACTTGTTAAATATTAATTACTTACTAATTACTAATGTCAATATGTTATGCTTTAATAATACAGATGGAGTAGGTGGATTTGGTATAATCGAGCCGAAGGATCCTGTAGCCGAAGGTGACGACATAGATTTGATTTGTGCAGCCTCCGTTTACAATTACACGAATAATTTCGAATGGAAATACACAAACAGCACAAACAACACAAACGGCACTCCCATCAAGCAAAATAGTAAGTATCTCCGATTCGTATCACTATTTGAAGAGAGTAATGATTTTTAAGAGAATTTAATTCGTTAATCAATCTTTTTTTAAACCTTCAGACAGACTATCAATCGAAGAAACCAAAACCAGATTTACATATCGTTCGATTTTGAGAATAAAAAACGTGACGAAGGAGGATTCGATGACTTATACATGCAGCAACAAAGAAGAAATGGATTTCTTTCTTCCAGTACATGGTAAATATTTAGTAAAGAAGGTACATTACCGTGAAAATTACAGTTTTTATCGTTATTTATCACTGAAAATCATCGCACACGTTTCATTTCTGTCTCACTAAGAAATAATTTTATTTCAAACTTCTTGGAAGCTTGATCGAATGTAGACAAAACATGTCTGAAGTCATGAAATTTTATATATATATATATGAATGTTCTATAATTAGTTTACACTTTGAATTAACAAATTTTTAATTTGTTAATCGATCTAAGCGATTAGAATTAGTAAAGATCATTGCAATTGTAAATGACTTTTCCAGGAGGTACAAATCAATTTTACATACAGTAAAAAAGTGAAATAACTGACGTGATTATTTAATATTTATTTCTTTTGCTTTTTCAGACGCGAAACCGCCTTATTTCAAGGAAACTAATCTGTATCAAAATGAAACTACGATTGATTTTAACACTCAGGGTCACAAAACGTTGATTCTCAAGTGTTTCGTGGGTGGAATGCCTAAACCAAAAGTGACTTGGTACAAGGTAAATGTTTATCAACGTATTATTAAACATTAAACGATAAAATAAGTCGCTCACATTGGAGAAACTTTATCAATTACCTATCTAATGAATCTTCTAACTGTTACATTATTTAAATCAAGATTTCTTACGTATATCACTACACTTTATCTTAATTATCTGAATTTATAAAATCATGCAATAATTTTCCATTCTCGAAATTCTAATAGTTACACCATAACGTGTACGTTTCCTACGAATGAACAGAAACTGTTCCTTCCATGACAAACGAAATTATTAACCCTTTGCACTTTTTTAGAGTAGAAATTTACTTATTTTCTGGTATAAAACTGACATTATTTTTTTGAGTGGTAAATAAAGAATCGTATAATAATTAACAGGTAGAATTATTTCATTTTGATATTTCGCATATTGTTATATTATCTTAAATTTAATATATTAACCCTTTGCACTCGACGATTTTTTTCGCTACAGAAGAGTAGAAATTTCGAAATTTTCTGCTATAAAACTGACGTTATTTTCTTTGAGTGGTTAATAAAGAATCGTATAATAGTTAACACGTAAAATTATGTGATTTCGATATCTCGCGTGTTGTTATATTACCTTAAATTTGACATATTAATTAATATGGGTCTTTAAAATTTTATGGTGACTGACAGTTGCTCTTCGAGTGCAAAGGGTTAACACTAGGTTTACGGGGTTTTTTTGTATACCTACTTCTACGAACACCCATCAGATTTAAGATAAAGAAAGCCACATATTTTCTTTAAAAAACAAACGATAGATTCAATTTAAGAACAATCGCAATATTAACAGACTTAATATAAGTTAATTAAATCTGTTAATATCGTATAATTGAAGCAAACCATCCGTCAAATTCACGGGTCCCGTAAATCTAGTGTTAATTAATATGAGTCTTTAAAATTTCATGGTGATCGATAGTTGCCATTCGAGTGTAAAGGGTTAATCAAAAGATTATGAATTACACCGATATAAGTATTTTATATTTCCTTATAGGGCGATACAAAGTTAAATATAAACGATCAGTACATGTGTATCCGTGACGCTCAAGAGATGCATATTAAATATTTTCGGGAATCTGATAGCGGGAAGTATTCGTGTAAAGTAGAAAATCGTTTTGGAGAAATCTCGACCTACGTGACAATAACGGTGCAAGGTAGTTTATTCAATTATAAAATATCTAACTCGCTAAATAAAATACAGGTAACCCTCCTATAACACGGTAGATAGGTTCTTAGAAAATGTCGTGTTGCGTGAAACCGTGTTGTATGAAACCCAGAGTCTATACAAAAAGCCGCATTGCGTTCGGAAAACTTATTAAAAACAAATTTTTCTTTTAATTCTACGTAAAAAACTT
>NIJG01000045.1:107863-122411 GCA_002201625.1 Euglossa dilemma | reverse complement strand
AATATTGTATAATTTAATAATTGGAATATATCAATATTGTATAATTTAATAATTGGAATATATCGATATTGTATAATTTAATAATTGAAATATATCAATTATTTGCTTAAATATAAATACTCTTATGCTTGCAAAAATTTATGAGAATAATATCAAAATCAAAAGTTTATGGAAGGATTACAAATTAGTTGAAATATATTATTCTCTCTATTTTAAAACTTCATTCGTAAAAAATAAAAGTTAATTTTCGTTGCTTCAAGTTGCTTCAAGAAAGATTTGAAGGTACAACTTTCTGATTGTATCATTTAATTTATTTATCTTATTTTGCATACCAGTCCATCGGTCGGTAACCACCCTCGATACACTAGCTTCTCCATTTAAAATAAAGTAAAGATTTTCAGCTTCACGACCCTGTCGTACAATTACACGATCAGGCCGTAGATATTGGTAAAAACATACTCCTGCCAAAACTTCTCTCAAACGTTCAGGATACTTCTTAAATACGCGAAACTTATTAAATAACTCGTATATGTATTTCCTGTCCTCCGCTGAACGATCTTCTAGCCTCGTTAGTAAAACAGAACGATCCTTAAATAATAAAATGTATACGTATAATTTTTATCGCTTAATAAAAACAAGTATTTTCATTTTAAATAGACAGTTTTATGGAACTTGACACTTATATTGAAAGAAAGGTATTAACACTAGGTTTACGGATGTTTTCGAATACCTATCTTTATGGAGACCCGTCAGATTTACGAGTAAAGAAAACTACGTATTTTCTTAAAAAATAAGACCATGAGTTTAATTTAAAAACAATTACGATATTAAGAAATTTAACATAAGTTGATTAAATCTATTAATATTGTATAATTGGAGCAACTCACCCGTCAAATTCACGGGTCCTGATTTGATGAATAGGTTGCTCCAATTATACGATATTAACACTAAATAGAAAATGGTAAATATGGTAAATAGAAAAGAAGTAGAAGCTTTAAAAAATAGAATAAAAGGAAACATTGAAGGAATAACGTAATATACGTAATAAAATATACGTATATTAGAAGAAAAATCTCGAATACGAATGATTAGGATGGTAAGGTTGAACGTTGAGTTTTTAATACAAGTTTGAAAAACGGTGACTTAGACCACGGTAGGTTTAGTGTTAACAGATTTAATTAACTTATATCAAGTCTGTTAATATTGCGATTGTTTCCAAATTAAACTCATCGTTTGTTTTTTTAAAGAAAATACGCAGTTAGAAGAAACATAGCAGTTAAAATTAAGAGATGTGAGATATTTTAAGAATATTAAGAATAGAATAGAATATTAAGAAAGAAAAGAAATAAAAAAGATAAATAAGGAAATAAGTGGGTAAAACAGTGGTGAAAAGTAAATATCGAGATAATAGGTATGCGTGTATATTTCGTATGTTTTGTAACTAGGTCCAAAAGATTATATTTTGGTCAAAGGTTACTACGGATTCCTATAAATCGACTGTACTAATAACTATTATATTAAACACGATAAATTAACCTGTTGTAATCAAAATTTAATATTTAATAAATCAACAAGAAAATTTAATAAATCAATAATTGATAGGTAAAAGTTTAATAAACCTCTAAAGTGAGCACTTTCTTCTCAATTTTTTTCTCCTGTGCCCTTCGTATATTAATTGCAATATCATCGCTGATTTCTTCAACCACAGGTTCTTGGACCAGCCATTCGATATATTCCAAGACAAGTCTCACTGCAGCTCGAAAAAGGTAACTTCCCTTTAACCTATTAACCTAAATACCCGTTGACATTAAGGACTGATATTATTTTCAATAATTATTCATAATATTATACCATATTTCGAACCGTTTGTATAATTTAATATGCATTGTCCTTTGCAAACTTTACTCGTACAAACGAAAAGATAGAATGATAAAATTAATGACATAATATATGTAAATGAACGTGTATTAACGTATCGTGTTTGTGATATTATATTTATTAAGTTTGTTTTTTATAATTCTTCGTATTGGTACTAAGTATAAGTATTTTTAAAAATGTTTAAATTATACACGTGTCGATATATCAAATTTAAATCGTTTCTCGGAACAAAATTATTTTTCTCATAGTAATACAACGAAAACTTTGAATTCTATTTAAATATATATTAAAAATAGTAGAGGGGAATTAACTTCTCGTAAAAATGATACCAAATGTACTTACTCTTCTTTGAAGTAATGATTTCCGAGCTAACACATCAATAAACGATTGACGAAGTGATATTCTTCTACTGTATGAACGCATCTTTGATTTCCTTGACTGAATAATAAAAACGTCAATTTAAACATTAACAAATTCACTTAAGAATTTTGAAAATATCAATGTAGGAATTTTCGAACCACGTACAAAGTATATGCGATGTGATCTGACGTCTTCTCGTTACAAACACGTTGTTTTATCGATAATGTCATGTTTGATTGGCATAATTGCAAACACAATAGAAAACATCTCTATCATTTTATGGAACATCGTTTCATTCGTGTATGGAACCATAAAAAAAGTAGAATAGGAAAAAAAGCAGTCATTTCATTTGCTAACATATTTATTTTTAAATTATTACATTTTATTATTCAAATTACAAATAGAATAATATATGCAATTACTTTAAAAAAATTTAATAGTATTAATAAATAGTATTGGTAACATAGACTAGGTATAAGTTATATATAATATTTTGTGTATTTCTTCTGCCTAATTTCCGGGGTCCTAATGTCTGTTACCATTCCCGTATCACCTGCAACGTTATCGATAGAAAATTCGAACTAATTAATACATTCAAATAAAGCATTCTGTTTTTAGAATACAAATAAATAAATCTTAATGCTAACTATTCTTAAATTTTGTCAAATAGAATAATAATGTTAAACAAGATCGAAACAAATAACAAATAGTTTGATTTCAAAATGAACAATATTGATTTCCACGACATATTTAAGAATAATCTAAATCGAATGAAACCATTTGTTTTTTAAGTAATTATCAATTATTTAAAATAAGATTATTACAATTTACAATCTCATATTTTTAAATCGATAAGGCAGTTAAATTTGGGGCGCGAAAATCTGTGCAATTTTAGGTCTATTATATACTTTGTCTATGCTATTAAATTGGTAAAATCGAAAAACATTGTTTGGTATGAGCTCTATGTTATATATTATTAATGACATTATCACTGACTTGCATATGCGAAACGTCAAGTTGTAATTTAATGAGTTTGTGAACGCAATGTGTATTGTGTTGTGAGTTCATATAACGTGATTCTTGCTTTTTGTAGAAACTTGGATTTCATATAATTGAATAATAATGGTAAGAAATATTATCAATTTTTACTACTTTATATAAATTGAAAAAATCTATAATTTAATATGTTTTTGAAAAATATTTGTTTTGTAATAAGGTTCTATTGTAGAAGATAATTATAATAGCTTTGTGAATAAAAGTAACCAAAAACCATCATTATTTTATGTAAAATGATAACATTAAAATAATATATTTTAGGATTTTGGTTTATCATCAGTTACTCCAAAATCTGCTGTAGACAATCAATTCAATATTCGCGATGATAATTATGGTATACCTAATCCAATGATTTCTGGGTATGAAATTATTAAATAATTCTGTTAATAATTGAATACGTAATATTCAATCTTAGACATAATAATATTTAATCACCATTTTTGTAGCTTATCAGCAACTAGACAACACGTAGGCTATACACATCAACTTGAACCATATGAAAAAAATGTAAGAAATAGTTTTATGCATTGAAGTAATGATCATTTATATGTCGATTTATAATATATGTACTTTTCAGTATGAAAAAAATAATACTCGTATGAATATGATATTATTAAGAAATACGCAAGGATTACATGCTCCAATGCGTTTAGCAATGGAATTAAAAGCTGCTGAAAAAATTGGAAGACTTCCATTTCTTCCATCATCAAACATGATGAAAGAAGTATTACTTGGAAAAGATGAGGAAATAGGGTAAATTGATTCAAAATTTTTTGTTATTTGCATATATCAAAGAATTTAAATTAGATAATTTATGATTATTCATTACCAGAACACTAATTCATAATTTCCAAAATACTGATTACGGTGTTAATTATTTTTTATATTATAGGTTTGAAGATATATTCAATATACCTGAATTTAAAGAACAGATGGGTCAACCACATGCAATTGTTGAAAGAAGTCTTGGAATATTATAAAAACTAAAATTTCTATTTATAATACATAATCGATTGGTTTTGTGTTATTAAATATCTTAAGTAATAATAAATGTTTAATTCTTATAATTAAATGATTTATGTTATATAGTTTGTATTGAATTCATTTATTAGGTTTAATTTCATTTTTACTTTCATAAATGCATATAAAATCAATTCATATATGTATATCTGGCCATACAAGATGATCTATTCTACTATTACATATTTTCTTAACTTCGTGAATTGCAACACGTAACTCGTTGTCTTTTGTATTTTGTAAACGCGAGTGAATTGATGTAAGAATTGTTGATACTTTATTTTTCTGTACATGTATCACAAAAGGAATCCGAAATTTTTCTTTATACCTGAAACAATAAGGCAAACTATATTGTATAATAATTTATTCATAATGAGATTATACAATTAAACTCCAATTTTTTATTTTTTATTTACTTACAAATCATTGTAAGTACGTAGTATCTGTGTTTCTTCTTTTGACATAGACTCAAGTAAAAAATTTTCTTGCTCAGATTGTAATTCAGCATTAAAAAATCCTTCTCCTATTAATTTTCCAACTAGATCTGGATATTTAAGTAACACATTTTCCATTTCTAAAAATTGATGTAAATATTTACATAACAATATATTATCACAGAGATTGATTATATTTGTTATACTATGAAGAAAAGACTAAATTATGTCAAAATAATTACTATATCCTTTTTACCAGAAATGTCCAATTTGTCTAAACATTCATAAAAACATTTCTTCATACTTTTAACAGATGTAAATGGTCTCATATGTGCTACATATTGTGCAATATCAGAGTAATGTTCCACAACATTTCCAAAAAGCCACTCAAATTGTTCAGGAGTTAAAGCATTTACTTCTGATATACTTAAAATTCCACCTGAATACATATCTACTATAAAAACATATAATGTAAAAAGGTAGAATTAAATTCACTTTAAATAATTTATTTAATATCAACTAAATTTCAGATTAATATTAACTCATTTATAATAAACATTATTTTAAATATTAATTTATTTATAAATTTTATATCATAATATCTTCAATGAATAATTGAATAATATAATTACCTATAAAAAATAATTGAGTAAGAAATTCTATAATAAATACTTACCACTTATAGATACTGTCCTGTTTCTTTCTTAAGATTTAAATGTCTTTAAACTTCATTGGAGAGAAGCATGCACAAAGTTCACAAGATTATCAATAATCAATTTTGCGCAATTAAAATATATACTTCTCAAACAAAACGCGAAAGTATTTCGTAGTATAAATACTTATTTTTAACATTTTTGCACTTCAAAAAAAATAGTCAATATATAATTCAAATTATTTTTCATTATAAATGAGATATATAAAATAGTTTTCAACGTGTTATCGAGCTATTAACGCTTAGCAATATTTTATTATCAACAAATAAAATTCAAGGAAAGAATGTAATTAAATAATACGATTCAAATAAAAGTTTATATATTAAATAATATCAATGTATTATTAATTTACTAAATACTTCACTATATAAATATCACTCTTAACTATTGCTACTAAATATGAAAACAATTGTCAATAATATTAATTGTGCTATTACGTGCATGCTATAAAAGATTAAAAATATATTTATTAGATATACTAATTTATAACAGGAAAAAATTTCAAAAATCTATTGTATTTGACGAAATATGTACTTTGAAAGCATGATATTCGGAATGTAGGAAAAAGGAAACAATTACAAGTAAATATAAAATAATATATGTTTTATTTATTATTCTTTTTATGTATAATAAGTCGAAATACTAAATAAAAGAAAAAAGTTCAAATTATTTGTTAAAACATTTTCATCAAGTATTAATGATTATAGAAAATTATTCAAAATTTAAAATTTAGAAGAAATCATATATCGAGCATTTTCCGCGCGATATTTATTTAACGTCATATACATAGATTTATTTACTTTGATATATAGCAAAACATTCTATAAAGTATTATTTGCTAGTAATAGATTTAGTAATAGTGTGAATAATCTAGCAGCAAAATATATTCTTTTAAAAGAATGATAAACATTTAATATTGTCCACAACAGAAGGGGAGAAGGTTATCGCAATTAATTTGCAAATGGCCGATAGGAGATAAGAAATTATCGAGTCGTCAATTTAATTGAACTTCATATCCGATCGTGAGATATTTACACTTTATTAAATGCTATTAAATATTAGAACATTTTAAAATTGTACACGATATTTGATGCATAACTTCAATTTTTAATAGAACTGGCTGACTTTTACAAAATATAATATTTAATATAATATTAGAAAATATGAATATTAAGATTTTAGACGGCGGATTTGGTGCTCAATTATCTACTCGTGTCAGTTCAAAAATTGATGGTGATCCCTTATGGGCATCAAGATTTTTAGCAACAAATCCAGATGCTGTTCGTGCTACGCACTTAGATTTTCTACGAGCAGGTGCAGATATTATTGAAACAAATACATATCAAGCTTCAGTGTCTGGTTTAATGAAACATTTATCTATAACGAAGGAAGAAAGTATAAAACTATTACATGAAGCTGTTAATCTTGCCAAAGGGGCTGTAAATGATTATGTTGAAGAAATTAGAGGAAATAATGACATTGAGAACAAAAATCCTATGATTGCTGGTTCTTGTGGACCATATGGAGCAAGTTTACATGATGGCTCTGAATATAATGGAACTTATGGTAAAACTACCTCTCGTGAAACCATGATTGAATGGCATAAGTCACGTATAAATGCTTTTGTAGATGCTGGTATAGATTTACTAGCATTAGAAACTATACCTTGTTATCAAGAAGCAGAAGCAATAGTTGAACTGTTGCGAGAATATCCAAATGTTAAAGCATGGCTTTCATTTTCTTGTGAAAGAAATAGTCAAAATATAGTGGATGGAAGTAATTGGCAAGAAGTTGCTACACGTTGCTATAAAATGGCATTACCAGAGCAAATAGTTGCCATTGGTGTAAACTGTGTTGCTCCAAAAGATGTAACTCCTTTATTAAAAAATGTTAACAAAGGGGCAGGAAATGAATTTATACCACTGATAGCATATCCTAATAGTGGTGAAATTTACTCACAAAGTGAAGGTTGGATAAAAAATGAAAGTCCTTCAGCTTCTTTTGAAAGCTTTATTCCAGAGTGGCTAGAATTTGGAATACGATACCTTGGAGGCTGCTGCAGAATGTATGCAGAAAATATAAAATCAATTAGAGAAGAAGTAAATAATTTTAAGAAAAAGAAAGAAACAGAAATTGATTAATTTTTTTGCTTGAAATCAAAAATCAATTATGTTTGTTTATTAAGGTTTAGTTAATTTTGTTCCTGATTTTAAATAAATGTCAATTTATATATTGAAAAACATTTATATGTATATANACATTATTATAAATATTTTCTTCGGTATAAATATATATAGATAGTTTATAATTCTGTTTATTAAACTAGCAGTAAATATTTTATATTTAAATAATTTTCAATTAATATTATTTGCAAAAAAAAAATATATATATATATAGGTATTGTAATTATACATGTATTTCGTTATACTTTTTTCGTAACAAATCTGACTATTTGCTAAAGTTTGCTTAGTTTATTTGTTATAAATTACATTGCAATAATACGAAATACAATAAAAATCGAAATTCATCGTTATTAATAATGATAATAAAGGCGTTTATAAGGACTTTAAGCTTATCTAATAAAACACAGTTAATCTTGATTATTTCTTATCAGACTAATATTAGATATAGTTCGAAATACTTGAAAATACTTTATGTATGTACGATATATGTATGTATGTTACAAACGCGTAATTTATCACACATGTTTAAACACGTGACTAAATTTGATCTTCCTATTGTAAAAGCAAAATGTAGGTACAAAAAGATCATTCCTTTTATTAGAATAGTTATATTTGAATTTTGTTCGCATTAATGTTTATCTCACAGATTCGTTATGGACTTTGGAATAAGTGCATTTTGTGAAGCCAATTGTAGAAATTGTTGCCTCAGACGCGCAAACACATTTAAACGAATAAGACGTGCGTGAAATTATAAAAGTTGATTTTTTTGATAAAGACGTATCATTATTAAGAGAAATTATAGGATTTAAAATGTTTAAAATTCAAAAATAATTTTATATTTTTATACGTGAATGAATATTTTTGATATTAAAAGTATTTAATAATAGTTACGATAATTTTAATAGAAAATCATGCAACAAGTGAAGGTGTTAGATGGTGGATTTTCTACACAATTAGCAACTCATGTTGGTGATATAATAGATGGTGATCCTTTATGGACAGCACGATTTCTTATTACCAATCCTAATGCAATTATTTCTACACATTTGGATTTTTTAAAAGCTGGAGCAGATATAATTCTGACAAACACATATCAAGCATCCATCGATGGTTTTGCAAAATACATGAACATCAAAGAAGAGGAAAGTCTTAATCTATTTTCTAAAGCTGTAGATTATGCTAAAGAAGCTATAAATTTGTACAAAAAAGATATAGAAAATAAAACAAATATTATAAATGCAAACCCATTAATTGCTGGGTCAATTGGTCCATATGGGGCTTGTTTGCACGATGCTTCAGAATATAGTGGCAAATATTGCTTAGATGTATCACAAGAAATTCTTATGAATTGGCACAGACCACGTATGCAGAAATTAATAGACAGTGGTGTAGATATGTTAGCTATAGAAACAATTCCGTGCAAACAAGAAGCAAAAGCACTGATCAAATTACTGAAAGAATTTCCAAATAGTAAAGCTTGGATATCTTTTTCATGTAGCTGTGATGGAAAAACTATAGCAGATGGCTCCAATTTTAATGATGTTGCAATGTGGTGTTACAAAGAAGCCTTACCAGAACAAATATTAGCAATTGGAATTAACTGTATTGCACCACAAAATGTAACACCTTTATTGAAGAAAGTGAATGGAGATGATAAGCAAGAATTTGTACCATTGGTAGTATACCCTAATAGTGGTGAAAAATATACAATAAAACATGGTTGGATGAAGAAAGAAGAAGGGCACTCTTTACATGAATTTATATATGAATGGCTCAATTTAGGTGTTCGATACATAGGTGGATGTTGTAGAACAAATGCTACAGATGTAAAAAAAATACGAGAAGAGGTAGAGAAATGGAAAATCAATTAAATTTTATTACATACTCTACACATGTAATAGATATGTAAATACACATATACTATAAAATAAAAATGAATCCTAATGAATATAAATACTGAAACACTTTTATATATATTTACTGCTAATAAAAAATATTTTTCTTATAAACTTTTGTATCATAATTGTGTACAATATATTAAAAAATTTCATTTTAGAATTTTAAATATTTTTTCCATAATCCTTTTTTTATAAACAAATAATAAATTTCTAAAAATTTATTTAACAATATAAACACATAAAGCTATGGTAAACAACATAAATATNTTTTTTTTATTTAAAGAATAAAAAAATATATAATTTAACTGCTTTTCTGAATTTTATACGAAATGTTTATATTATCATTACAAAAAATATGCATAAATATTTGTTTAAGTAAATGTAAATTGGTTAAATATACTCGATATATATTATACATACACGTATGTATTAATTTACCAAAAGTTCGTAAATATAAATTAATTCATCACCAATATTGTATATACTTCCTTGTACATTTACATTAATGATTTTGCTCTCCAAATCAACTTCAAATATAGAATTAGGGGGAATTTTAGTTTTTTCCTTTAATATATCATCAGCCACAGGTTTACTTCTAGAGCCTAGTATAAAATCATTATAGCGATATAGAGAAATTGACGATGGACCTAAAAAGAATAAGTAAGCTGGTAAATGATGTAAATTATAACAAATAATTTTAGCTTATATTAGTTGAGGTCCCACTTTTTATAAGTTTATTTTCTTTTGATATTCGTGATATAATATTTTCTGTAGTATCTCCGTCTGCTATTTTAATTATTGTTCTAAATAAACCACTGCATTTTTGTGGATTTATAATGCATACTGAGATTCCAAGTGCAGTAGAAAAATTCATGTAAGGTGCACCTGGACAACATTCTTCCTTCGTTTTTTCTGGAGCTTCATTTGTATATTTTATCGTAATATTTTCCAACTAAATAGAAATATAAAATTGTAAAATTAAACATATTTCAATAAAAAATATCAAGAAGAACATAATGCTTACATCTAGAGTATTTTCAAGATATTTTTTGTTATCTTGAAGAACTTTAAACTCATCAAAATCTAATGTCAAATTAAATGCACTCGATCCGACGAGTTGCATTTTCTCCCTTATAGCTTGAACAAATGGCATTACTCGTTTCATATATTTCTTCAGTTCTTGTAATTTCCCCAATTCTGTTGCAATAATTTTATTTTCTGGCAGTTTATTGTCATTTTTCTATTAAATAATGTAATATAAAANTTATAAAATTACTCACAAGGTATAAGTCTTTCATTGTATTTAAGATAGTACTTTGCCAAGATGGGTATGTTTTAGCTACCCAAATTGTTCCCTGAGTAGGTTTCTCTACTACTGATGTTCCAGTTTTTTCTTTTGAATTTTTCTTTGGTATCAAATAATTTTTTAAATGAATTCTAAATGAATGTGCAGCATCCATAAGGTACTGTGATGATTTTATAAGAATTTCGTCTATTTCTCCTAATTGAGGCCATCTAACATTTAATATACTACCTTCCTATTTATAAGAAGAAGAAAAAGAAAAAAGAAAAATTGTTCGGTATTATTGATGTTAAAAAAGTCATTGTTGAATATTATTTACATTTTTAAATTTAATACAGTAATTATAAAAATATGCATATTAAATATAATAAAACTTACTTTACCAATTAGTGTCCACACATATTCTGCTACATGTGGACAAATTGGGGACAAAAGAATAATTTGAAGTTCTATGAATCTCATAATTAATGTCCAATTAATACCATCTAGAGCACTCAACTGCAGATATTTATCCCTTGCTGTTTGTAGCTCAAAAAATCCTGTTTTCAGTGCTTCCTTATACAACATTTTTGAATAATTTTCTCCAGTTTCTTGTAATTTTAGATTCATTTCACTAGTTCAAACATAAATTTAATATGGACTTTATGAAACAAATTTCCATAAATATTTTAATAAATACCTTTCAAAAACTTTATCATTAAATGTATATGATTTTCCTTGTCTAAAAGTATCTTTTGAAGCTAAAACTTCTTTGATCCATTCAACAAAGTTATATAATCTGAGAATTCCAGCATTAGCCGTATTTTCTGCGAAATTAGCATCTTCTATTGAATCACCAGAATCGGCTAGACATAGTCGCATACCATCTGCAGAAAACTTCTCTACAGCTTCAGCAAGAGTTAGAAAGTTACCCTCTGATTTAGACATCTAACAAAATCAGACTTTGTTATTGTGTATATAAGATATAATAAAAACTTGTCTTATTTACCTTCATTGAATTTAAGAGTAAATGTCCATTTGCTCTTATTCCTTTTGGCCACAATTCAGGTTGTTTAGGCCAAATTGCAATATGATTGTAAATGAAAAATGTTAAATGATTTTGCACTAGATCTTTTCCAGATACTCGCAAATCTACTGGATACCAATAATTAAATTCACGACGCATATGATCCAGGGCCTCTTTTTTTATATTCGTTTTTGGAAACTTTGCATCTTTGAAGAAAATATAATCCCATACCTCAGGTGTCATATCATTAGACCTAAATATAAGGAATGCTATACATAAGTATATATCTTACATACAAGTAATATTTTTCAAAATGATTTAAACAAAAATTTAAATTTTAACAAAAATTATTATAATAAATAACTGAGATCAAAAATATTTCTAATAGAGAGTACAAAATTTTACTGTATGTTGTAAATATTTGGTTTATCGCCTTTGAATGTTCCCCCTTGTAATAAATGAGCTACAGTATAGTAAGCCATATAAATTGTTGAATCAGAAAGTGATTCTATCAACCAATTTTCATCCCATGGCAACTTAGTACCTAGAATTTATACTTATAAAAATATATGATCAAAAATTTATTTCATATCTTTTACTTAAAAATTGTACAATTTTACCAAGTCCATAAGTTCTTGAACAAGCATATTCATGTAACCAATCAAGACAGGCCATAAAATTTTTCCTCACTTCATCATGAAAAGTATTAAGATTATTTAAGCATTCCACTGCATCCTTTTTCCAGACTTCTTCACCATAATCCAAATACCATTGATTACACAAAGCCACCACACACTCATCATTTGATCTTGAGATTACAGTTTTCTCAGGTTCATAATATAAAATTGCTTTTCCCTCATTTATCAATTCTTTTTGTATTTGTTTTTTAACATCTTGAACTTTTCTTCCCTTGTATGGACCAATTACCAATACACCATCATAAAATCCTTTCAAATATACCATTTCCTTGGCTTCTAATAATTTATCTTTGTCATGTTGAGACTGAATTTTCAATTTATCATATACAGTTACTGCAGCTAAATTACCGAATCCGGGTACTTCAATAATAGGTATCTAACATGTACAATTTTATGAATTACACGTTGGTTTATAATTTTCCATTTTTATCATTATAGAAATAGACACTATACTTACAGGATTGTAAGGTAACACCATTTGATCAGTTATACCATATTTCTCTCTAAAAGCCTGTTTCTTCTTTAAGTCTTTTAAAGCTGCATAATCATCAGGAGAGTCACTAGGTACAGAGGTAACAACTCCAGTACCTTTGTCTTCTTTAATGGTTAACATTGGCAAAGTGTAAATTACATTATTAATTGAAAGAGGTGCTTCTAATGGTAATCCTAATATATCCTGTTAATGTTACACTATTTATAAGTAATATACAATGTCGTTACAAGTAGATAATTTCATAAATAGTAAGAAGAATATTACTTGTCCAGTAAGTTTTAATTCAATTGATATTTTCCCTTCTTCTTTAAAAAAACCTTGATAAGCCATATTTCGAGCTGCTCTTTCTGTTGAGACATAAACATCCCCATTTGATAGCGTATAAGCAATGTAATTTATGTCTGGATGAATCCAACAATTTGTTTGACCATACATTGTTTCTGGTCTTAAAGTTGCAGCTACTAAATAAACTGATTTGCCAGAAAGAGATCTATAACAATATAATAAGTATTCAATATTGAATGTATATTTGCCATATCTTTTGAAATACTTACTTTAATTTTGGAGGATATGGTTCCTGTAATTTCATTTTAATTAATGTATATTCCTGTGGTCCTACACCTTCACCAGATGATCTGTCATGATCCATACAAGGCTGTCCATCTTTTGGTGAATAAATTGTATACCTTTTTCCATATTTTATTTTATTTCTAGCTTTTAAATGCCAAAACTGCCATCGCACAAATGAATCAAAAAATGGATTTGCATCAGTTGTAATAAATGTTCTGCGCCAATCCACCTATAATAGGTTTTTATTCGTTTTCTTTTTTCTCACATTATTATTTATATTATAAATTATATTTATTTCTTACATGTAATCCAATTGATTTTAAATCTTTTACAGCCAGGGGTGGAAAATAATCTAACCAATGCGAAGCATTAGCAAACTTTTGTATCTCTTCATCTTCCAAACCAAGTGTTTGCATAATTTGCCATTGATATTTTACAGCAGCAGTTTTTGCAACTGCTTTGCTCTAAAAAAATTTCTTACTTAAAAAATAATATATAGAAATATTTTATATAGTAATGAATACCTTAGTTCCTTTGCTTTTATCTTTTATTACTATATCATCTATAATTTCTTCTTCAATCTTTTCTTCATGAGGAAATTGTGGTGGATAACCAAATAATTCCATTTCTCTTTTTAATTTATCTGCACATGCTTTAATAGGCATACCGGTGCAATGAAAACCAAATGGAAAAAGGACCTTCTTTCCCAATAGACGATTATATCTTATTGCAAACTATAAAGTCACAAAATAAATGAAAACTTTTATTTAATTTATACATATAAATTGACTTCATCAGAAATTTTATTAAATAGTTCAGTCTTTATAAGATACTTACCTCACATTTTGATAATGAAAAAGTATGGCCAAGGTGAAGTCTTCCATTCATGTAAGGAAAAGGAAATGTTGCGAAAAACTTTTCATCAGAGTCTTTCTTTGG
>NIJG01000045.1:86576-102495 GCA_002201625.1 Euglossa dilemma | reverse complement strand
TTTAAAGAAGTTTCACAGAACTACATGAGTGGATATAAGAAATAGAAGATAAGTATATTCACAGCTGTATATATGTAAATATATATATAAATTTGTAAATGTAAATAAATATATAAATTATATATAAATTTCAATTCTTAAACTTCTAACTTATAGGTGAAATAATTTTTAATTAAGGAATTAAAGTTGGTTAAAGAAATACAATTCCTTTTTATATCAATTATTTATTTTCCATACAAATTATAAACATGTTTTTCAAATACTGTACATATACTGAATTCTATTATATTTTTAAACCTCTAATTTAATGATATATCATTTCGTTCTTTATTTACTCGTTAAATCAACTACTTTGATCCTCGTTTCGTTTTATTTATGATAATATACAGGTAGATCCCATTCTTTCTGATCAATATTTCATTTAATCATTTTTATAATCAAGCTCAATTCTTTGATATGGCAGTTTCAGGATATAAAGAAATATAATTTGCAAATAAATGTGTTGTTAATTTTCGTAGATAATTTAGTAACACGCTATTAGAATCGTAGTCAATGTTTTCATAGAGATGGTGATTTTGTACAATTTAAAATAGTAATTTAGAAAACTTAATCATTTAAATTAATCGCTTTTTTATGAAACATACATATTCCAACTATTAAGTAATTTATATTATTATTGTAAAACTTTTTTATTAATAAACAAATGGTTTTTATACATGATTCTCTATGAAAATACAGACAAAATTTTTTAGCGTTTTTAATTTCGAAGGGTCGGATTTACGAGTTACAAAATAAATCAATTTTTGTCCTCGCCAAAGTACTTTATGCAGTACACAAAACGTAGCCACTGGAACTTTTCTTTTCATGATCTTTATGTAAATATGTACAAAGATATTTAACAAATTTCGTCGGTTTATCATCGATCGTATCATGTATTGTGTACAGTGCGAATCCTTCCATTTTTTTCCTAATAATCTACTTCTGTGTTTGTATCTTTATGGATTTCAATTTTTTTCTTTTTCTGATATCATCAATATAGAGTGAGAGAGTGCTATTTTCTATCTTCACAGAAGACATAGATAAATATATATTTTCATAATCTTTCCTTATAAATGTAATTCGCTTACTTTAAAATCATTATTCGTTAATGTTAATAATATTAGTGTCGGTGCTCCTTTTTTGCGATTTCAAACTCCTCCCGTTTTTCCTCATAATTTTTCGTTAAAATAAAAATTCATATAACCAAAAAGATATTTTAGTATCATCTAAATATATTGCATAATTTCTTGTTTTTTTTTTTTTAATAATAACGATTTATCTCAGATTGAATTAGAACCATCAGATATGCTTTTGATTAACCAACATTGAATAAAATAATTTTTATTACAGCATATTTATTAATATTGATTTAAATTGCAGAAAAATATTCTTATTTCAGGGTTATCTAGTAATTACTACTGATAAAAATATGTAATCAAATTTACAGATAATATTATATAGAATTACCTTAATGGTTCCAATTCCACCTTAATGTACACACAATTTAGCAAAATTACAATTTATAGATATAATATGTAAAAACGAAACTTATAATCAATTATTACAAAAAAAAGGTAACAATAAGTAAAAACTGTAAAAATCGTGAAAGCTGCCAGTTATTGAACGAAAGCCACATACATTATTATTTAAATATATAAGTTCCTTCGTTATTCAGTCAATCACTTAGCGAATTTAATTCTCACCCCGAATAAAAAGCGACATATTTCTGACTAAAAGAGAGATCAAAATACATTGCCACTTGTTGCATAAAAGTTAAATAAAGTAAAGAATACAGTAAGTATTAATTATTTCCTTAAAGTATACATGATTCTTTCCTGTATTATCTTAATATTCACTGCTCCATAGGCAAGTCCGGTTTCGGAACACGCAATTGATCAGATTAAAGAATACGTAAAAACTTTTCTGTGCATTTACACGTATATAGTCTCTGTAAGAGATGTGACTAAATAAAATTAATCATAGGATTTCAATGGTCCTCTCTTACATAATTGTTACTGAAAATCGTGAAACAGAATCTCTATAATATGAAACTTTTCTGGTCCATACGTTAAAACGTCGAAATAATATTAAGTACGAAACACATTGTCAAGCAAGGTTTTGTATGAACTCTGTTAAAAGTATGCTCAAATTTAGAGAGCTGCGATGAAGCCACGCTATTACGTAGTCGTTCTTCATCAAAAAAGCGGAGAATCAGGCTCAAGGATCAGATTTACTTTACACTCTTGAGCTGGTTTCAATATTCTCCAGTTGAAAAGTATTAAGATGATCGTATCACCAAGTTAGAGAGAATAATATCTCTTTCTGATGGACGTTGTCCGTATCTAGCGCGCGCAATCGATAGAATCTGATGTACTCGCTTCATAAGTGTGTAGTAGAAAGATAAAAACAAACGAAATATGCTAAGTAAGAAAGTCATTCACGTAAGAACTATAGAAAAAAGAAAGAAAGGTCTTAGAGTACAAAATAAAGTGATTACAAGAAATACAAACACATCCCTCTAATCTAAGTGTCGCTGCCTAAGAGTGGGTGGGTTTGCACGACTGTAAGTGCGTTTATTAAAAGACTGCCTCTTTTAAAAAGTACGTAAAAATCATTCTCTTCTTTCATCTGATCATTGAGAATTAAAAGCTCAGCAGCGAAAAATTTTTACCGTTAGTCATAATACAGCTAAGAGAGAAAAAAAAAGAAACGAAAAAAAAAAGGAAAACAATTCTACAACAAAAAGCTTAAGGGAAGGTCTTTGTAATATTACTCTTGACCTTACTCGGTTTGGATAATTAAAAAAGAAAAAAAAAATTATGATATTATAACCAAGGAAACTTAAGAAATCATAATGGCATTACCTCTCTATTCAACTTCCATTTCGTTTAAAACTTAGAAATCACTTAGATAACTTTATACACGATCATTTATAACAATGTAAATCGTAATCATTGCATTAATATTTAACATATATATTCTTATATGTAATATATGTATATCTGTGTGTGGATGTCTTGTTTGATCTATTTCCTAGTTTAATAATAAAACTATAATACTAAATTATGTTGGTACCACGCCTTTCCGAGATCAGAGTCTGTTTCTCTTCTTACTTTTTTTTTTTATATTTTTTTAAATATTTTTTTTCTTTCTTCAGTACATACACTATATCTCCGACTCGCATTTTTTCTCATACCAAATTTATTGTCGTCAATTTCAACTTAACTTTTATTATATCTCTTTTATTAAAATCGCGACGAATTCGATCGTTTGCAAGCGAATGACGGAATATTCATAAAATATATATACGATTATATCTGTTTCAATATAAAATTTACAATTTCGTCATCTGGAACGCGCTTCCTGCAAAGACTACGAGCAGGAAATCCTTTCCACGATACGTTAAAACACGCGTACCAATTACTTTTTTTTTTTTTTTTTTTATTACAACTTTTCTCGGTTTTGAATCAAACTCAAGCTCGGGCTGGCCAGTACTTTTAACGTGTCAAGGTGTACATGTATCTCTTGTGTTTGTATATGTATATAATGTATTTGTGTATGTGTTTGAAGTTCTCTTTGAGGAGTTTCCCAGAAAATGTTCGAAAATACTGAACGAAGAAACACCTAATTCGAGTAAAAATTACAAATCGATTAAAAATCAACATAAATCTCAGAGTTGCAAATAAAAATACATTTATACAATAATCATCCGATTTAATATCTATTTCTAAAATAAACATATGACTCTTTGCCTTCTTTTTCTTCTTCACTTTTGCTAACGGAACATTTTCGATAGAAACTCTGTTACACATAGACGCAAAATGTATTTGTGTATAGTACGAACGTGTTTACTATTTGTATTCACGCTTAACCCTTTGAAGCGTGCGTTTGAAACAAATATTCGAAATACTTGATCATTTATAATTAATAAAAAAAAAAAGAAAAAAAAAGGAAGAAACAGAAAGTAATAGAAAAGTTATAGAAATATTTACATATTTCATACACAAATTAATAAAAAACATATTTTACTAATTATTTAGCGCGTGATATAAATATCATATTCATTCTACATGTAAATACTATATTTATATCCTTGATAAAGGATGAACAAACGAATATGTAATTATATAAAATAATTTTAAACGTTCGACATGGTCGTAAGGAATAACGCTTCAGAGGGTTAACATTTTTGTGTGTAATCGTGTATATGCGCGTATGGATGATTTTTTTTTTTATGTGATGGTAGGCACTGATGGGGGTGGATGGCTGCATGGCGAGCAGGTTCAAGCAGGCTAATCCTTGATCAATCTGTATATGTGATGCTGTGCACCGTGCTCAGACGTCGACACCTCAAACACATATGCTGTGCACAGCAACGTTTCATGCGTCTCCCTGTTCGTTACAACCTGCAATTTAAAAAGGTATTTCAGTAATAATTTCACAATGACACATTGATATTTATCAAGGAATTTCAAATGAGTATTAAAATGATAATTTATTCGTATATCTCATTTACTATGCTGACCATCAATGTCCAAATTAATTAAAGCATTTAAATTGGATATACAATCATATTTCAATACAACAATAATTCTTTTAATATTATACATGTTATATACACAAGTATATAGAAAACTAAATGCATCATGAGACAATAAAATATATTAATCATTTATCATTATTGAAATAAGCTACATGTGCCCATAATTATAAAATTGAACTAAATGAAAATTAAAAAAGAAAATGAGTTTATCAGTTATTTCACACTACATTGTTTTAAACTTAATTAATTCAATATATGACTTAGATCACATTCATAATTATGGATAAATATATAAAATTCATCCAGTATATGAAAGATTTATATAAAGTACAGAATATGAATCGAAATTTTAGATTCAACTAGCGTAGAAGATAATAATACAAAAAAAGTTTGATAATATATTAAATTATATCATTATATAATTATATAATTATAACAAATGATCGAAATTGTTGCTTTCAAGCATAGTATTAAAAACGAAAAAGGTAAAAGTTATTCCGAGGGGAAAAGATATATCGTACCTGGAGAATGGTGAAATTCTCGAGAACGCTGTTCATCATGTACTTTTCCGGCAGGTGCTTCAATTTGTGTATGAAGTTGATCATGTACTCGCACATAGGTGAACGGTTAATACGATAGACGAACCTGCCATTCTCGAACCTAGCGTATTCCGTCTCCACTTTTTCCACCACCTGTTTCCCGAAAGAGCAGACTTTGGTCGAACACGTTATCGTCATGTTCTCGTTGCTCTCGTACCTGTAAAATATAGCTTTATCAGTATAAAAGATTCCTTTCATAATTCCAACGCAAACGTTTTAATTCAAGGTATTACTTAATTACAAATTCTCTTTGATATTCTCCTCTTTCGTACACTCCTTTTCTTTCTACTTTTTCCGATCTCCAGTTGATCTTAGCGAATTAAAAACCTTGTTGCTTTCGGTACATTTCAAATTTCATGTATATTTATATATTAGGTAACAATTGATTAAAGAATAACGTAATTTTTTTGTGTTATTAAAGGCACCACCAGATTTTTGCGATGTCTTTACAACAATTTCGATAGCAGCAAAACGCCATAGTTTCGTTGAGAAAAGGAATGTAACGGATCAAGATTGGAATTTTATTCGACAAGTAATTCAGGAGAAATTATATCTATTAGGTCGTTCGGAAAGTCATTTCGTTTTTTTCCTAACAGAGGACCTAATTGTATTTTTTCACAGCCAGTTTTACACTTTAGCGACATTAAAAAAAAAAAGAAGAAAATAAGGAACGAAATGATTTTCCGAACAAACTAATATATATTAAGTAACAATTGATTGAGGAATAACGTAATTTTTTTGTGTTATTAAAGGTACCACCAGAGTTTCGCGACGTCTTTACAACAATTTTGATAACAGCAAAACGCCATGGTTTCGTTGAGAAAAGGAATGTAACGGACTGGAATTTTATTCGACAAGTAATTCAGGAGAAATTATGTCTATTAGGTTGTTCGGAAAGTCATTTCGTTTTTTTCCTAACAGAGGACCTAATTGTATTTTTTCACAGCTAGCTTCACACTTTAGCTGCATAAAAAAAAAAAATAGAAAATAAGGAACGAAATGATTTTCACAACGACCCAATACATATATTAAGTAATAATCGATTGAAGAATAACGTAATTTTTTATATTGTTAACCCATTTGCATTATCGCTCTGAAGAGAGTCTTCCAAGACTCTCAATGAAATTAAGTGTAACAAACGAACTCTTACTTATATTTGATCCAGAAATTATACATATATTAAAAGAACAACATTCTATATGATGCTATAGTATAAATATTTATTCTTTAACACAGTTGGTTGATAAATAAATTTAAAATAGGTAAGCAACAGTTATTGAGTGCGGATTATTCCGCTTAACACTAGTTTTACGGGGGTTTTTTGTATACCTATTTTTACACACACCCTTTAGATTTAGGGTAAAGAAAAGCACATATTTTCTTTAAAAAACAAACGATGTGTTTAATTTGAAAACAATATCGCAATATTAACAGACTTAATATAAGTTAATTAAATCTATTAATATCGTATAATTGAAGCAACCCATCCGTCAAATTCACGGGTCCCATAAATCTAGTGTTAATGATGCAAATGGGTTAAACGTGCCAAAGTTTCGCGACGACTTTCCAACAATCTCGATAAACGACAAAACGTCATGATTTCGTTCAGAAAATTAATCGAATCGAATTTTATTCGACACGTGAATCCAGGAGAAATGTTACATTTTGTGAAATGTTAGGCGAACATTATCGATAATTAAAAATTTGCAGCACTTACTGGCTTGTTACGCCGTAGAAGGCTCCAGCCTCATCCTGAATGTTCGTATTGAGATCAGCCCAGAATTTAACGAGGAAGAAGGCCGCCTGTGGTCCCTTGTCGTAAAGTTCCTTCAGGCCGCCCTTTTTCTCTGGGAATTTGTCGTATATCTGCCTGACATCAACAGCCTCTAGCAACGGATCCGCGTATGTCGCCGATCCTCCTATGTGGACGAACAGGTGCTTTTGGTACTGCAAAGGAAGAAAACGGAAAAAAACAATTCGAACGTTCGCTGGGGTGAAACTCCGACTTCCGGCCGGCAACGCCTATCCTCGCTGCTGCGGCTATTAAACTTATGACAGCCATTTAAATGTAACAGCGGCAATTTAGTCTTCGTTCACGCGTTAAACATCGGCTGGCCCTCTTTACCGAGAACTCGGAACGAGCAAATAACTATTCGACTTTATCGAGGCTACTTCGTACAGATGGAAAAAAGCTCTCGTTAACCGGGGTGTAACGCTGAATCTACGGCCCGTTAAACGGTGAACTCTTTTTAACGATATTTTTCTTTTCGCAGGCGCCTGGATCTGGACGGAAACGTTGCAAGAGGAACGACGAAAGTTGGAATAGAAACGGTGTATGTGTTAATCGGAGAAAAAAAGAAACTATAAAATCGTTTGAATGTTCAAACTGAGAAATATGAATTTCGTTAAGATCAGAAACGAGAACGATAATAGGTATCGTCGATGGAAACTTTGTAATATTACGATACTTCCGTTTTTATTTGTTTGACTAATACGTTTTTAATATTCCATTCTAGGTACTGTTAATATTGGATCTTCAGATGTGAAGTTTGGATAGCATTGATCATAAAATAAAACCATTCTTGACATGTTTGTTCAATACAGAGTATATTTTCAGAGTAATTAATCCCATGCTACATAAGTCATATCAGAAGAGAAACGGAGATTACAAATAAAATACAATGTAAGTACCATCATTACATATACGCTATTCCCTCAACCATTTATAACATGGAATCAAACAAGAATTAATACTAGTTGAAAAGTCGTTTATTACACGCTATCGTAAATCATATTTAACCCTGTTTACGGTCTTTGAAATCTTTTCGGTTCAATCGTGCTCTTTGAAATCGTTCTCCAATATAAACGAATGAACGCGTTGAAACCACGAGAAACCGAGGAATCACGCGTATTAATAATTTTCTTTTTTCACAGAATCTCCTTTGTGTCTTCCGAGAGAGCGAGATTTTGTTTCTTCTCGAAGAGAAGGAAAGAAGAAAGAACAAGATTAGAACGAAAGCGACTCAATGGCCCTGGAGCAGGGTTAATTTTGCACCACGGTTTAATGCGTTTCCGCTTCTACCATCCGTACTTTTTTCCACGCTCTGTACGAAGCAAGGTGTCATTCATCCCACGGTTAAACTCAACGTTCCTCGGCATTTTATTTTCCGCGGCAGTACTTACAATATCCTGGTCTCTCTGTTGGTCCATGTAGGCCGAGAACTCGACAAGCCTAAGCTTGTGGGTTGCGATGGCACGTCCTTCCCAGGGCGGGGGTGGTTGAGCCTGGACCATGTCAGCGCTGGAAACCGCTGTCGCTGGTTTTCCGGCGTACGCCGGCTGCGAAAACGGTTTCACATCCTGGGACGTTCCTGGCTGCAGACCCGGCTGCCAGAATGGCTGAAAAGTCGATATCTGCCTTTTTTTCTTTGGGCTGTAGTTCCGAAAGGCCCCAGCGGCCGATCGAGATGAAATTTGGAGGGGAGGCAGGAGCGGAAGGACGAACCCGAAAAATCTAACGTTTCAGCTTCATTCGCAATCTTAGAAACTCTTTGACTTGTCATGTTGGTCATATATGACCGGCAATGGTTTTTCCTTTGACGCCACGGTGGTTATGGGTGACTGGAGCTTCTCAACCTTTTTACAATTGTAAAAAACCTTATTAATCGTTATTAAGGCGCCACGGTGGTCATGGGTGACCGGAGCTTTATAATTTTTTACAATTATAAAAAATCTTATCAATCGTTACTAAAGCGTTACGGTGGTCATGGGTGACCGGAGCTTTTCAATTTTTTACAATTGTAAAAAACCTTATCAACCTAAGGCACCACAGTGGTCATGGGTGACTGGAGCTTTTCAATTTTTTACAATTGTAAAAAATCTTATCAACAGTTATTAAGGCGCCACCACGGTGGTCATGGGTGATCGGAGCTTTTCAATTTTTTTACAATAGTAAAAATTCTTATTAACCGTTACTAAGGTGACCGATGACCACCAGAAAGAGAAACGCTCCATTTGATAAAAATATTGTCTTCTAACATCAATTCGTTATTATTTTCCCATTATATGCTTCGAATAATAAAATTAATACCGTGGCGTCCAGAGAAAAACATATGATTTCGGCGTGGCAGTCAAAGTATTAACACATTGCGTCACGAGATATCTCGTATTTTAGCAAATCGAACGTTGCGGACGGTTTTTTCGATCGGTAATTTAAGTAATTAAAAGTAGATTTTCTTGTTACGTTGCAAGGATAATAAGATTCGTATTTTAATTTGTAAAGAAACAACTTAACCCTTTGCAATCGGTAGTTTCGTAGTTACTTTTTCGTACAAGAATTTAAAGTCAATATGTAGATATCAAAGCGCACGGTATTTGTTAAAACCGATTTTTTGCGTTTAATACTAGTTATAACACGTAAGAATACAAAATTTAAAATCTCTGTAATGTTCTAAAGTCGACTTTTACGATGTAAAAATGTCTCTGTAACGGGGACACCGACCGCAAAGGGTTAATACCTCATGAAAATATAATACCAAATAAAAATTAATAAAGTGCATATATATGCATTGTGTAAAATGTTTCTGAAGCGCGCAAAAGTGTGCGGTCAAAACGCAATGATCAAAACGCAATGTGTTAACACTAGAGTTACGACACCTCTCGACGATATTCACAGATTTAATTTATTTACATTAAGTCTGTGAATATCGCGATTGTTTCCGAATTAAACTCATCGTTTGTTTCTTAAAGGAAACACGTAGTTTTTCACTCTTTACCCTTTGCGGACGAGAAACGAAGCTAACGAGTGTATACTAAACGATTAACCCTTTGCACTCGGTAATTTCTTCGTCAGAGAAAAATAGTAATTCGAAAATCTTCTACCATAAAGTTACCGATATTTTGAAAACGGTAAATAAGGAATCCTATGAAAACTAAGTCATGCAACTATTTTATCTCGATATTCCACGCATCGGTGAGTAATTTCAAATTTGATACATCAATTAATATTATTCTATAGCCTCTCGAGTGCAAAGGGTTAAAAATAAGAAATCGAGAGAAATTCTCCAAATTAACCCTTTGCAATCGAGAGGCGACTGTCAGTCGTCATAAAATTTCGAAGATCCATATCGATTAATATATCAAATTTAAGATAATATAACAATATGCGAGATATCGAAATCAAATAATTTTACGTATCAATTATTATACGATTCTTTGTTTACCACTGAAAAAAATGACGTCAGTTTTATAGCAGAAAATCTGGAAATTTCTGCTTTTTCGTGGCGAAAAAATCGTCGAGTGCAAAGGGTTAAAAGATATCCACATTGACGACAATGCTAGAATTATTTTTCTTTGAAAAATTCTTTGCAAAATTCTTTGAAAAATGGAAAAACATCCACGAATATTCGTCCTCAAAGGGTTAAATCCGACGAGTGTTTGTAGATAATAGATAGGCAAAAAACGCCGGTAAACCTGGCGTTAAATTCCTTTTTTGAGCTGAAATTTTCAATTTAGCGTTCGCTCTTCCGCTCCCCCCAGTTCGCCAAATTTCATCTCGATCGGCCCCTAGGGCCTTTCGGAACTACTGTCTCGATAAAGAACTTTTGCTAATACCATGCATTGAATTTCACTCATACGCGCACACTCGTCGCACTGTACGCGTCTTTCAGCATCCTCCAGCTGCTGTTTTCGTAACTACTTCGCGACAGCCGGTTACTAAAATACTGTATATCTATAACGGGTGTCTGGTCGAAGAAGTATCATCTCTGGAATAATCTAAACGCGATGTTCGAGGCCAGAGTTGAAGCTACGTAATGAAACATTTGTTTCGCAGATGCGTTCACTGACCACGAAATAAATATTAGGTCGTCCCATAAATTCGTTCCGGTTTTTACATTTTTACTATTTAAAATTAAACGTCGAATAAACCTTTAAATATTAAGAAAAAATTTAGTCGCCCTTTTGTTGTACGACTTCTTCCTATTTCGTTGACAAAGACGTTAATTATCGATATAGTTTATAAATTGTGACGAGGAATGTAAATATCACCGCAAACGAACTTATGGGACGACCAAATACAACGAATTATCATGCATTTGTACGTCTTGAATTTCGTAGCAAAGATTAAATTTTAAAAAATTAAAAAAGAATGCTAAATTTCGTAGCAATTTGTATTCAGCTCGATGAAGATACTTTTTCAACTAATTCATCGGATTTAACACTAGATTTACGGATGGGTGCTTTAATTATACAATATTAACAGATTTCATTAACTTAAATTAAGTCTGTTAACACTTTGACTGCCATGATGGTCACATATGACCGGCAACGGTTTCTCCCGTGACGCCATGGTGGTCATGGGTGACCGGAGTCTTTCAACTTTTTACAATTGTAAAAAACTAAATGAAAATCGAGAGTTAGCGTATTTGAATATGGCCGATGTATAGAAGATACATTGAAATAAAATGTGCCCTATCGAACGATTAAAATTTTTTATTAGAACAATAAAGAATAACAAAATGTTAGAATAAATCTTGCATCTAACGGTGCACTTTGTTAAAGCACTCCAAACATAAATGCGGCGCACCAATACAATCCGGACAATAAGTGGTCACCTTCTTGGTCTTATTTTTAGCAATTTTTCACCCAAATAGTTTGGAATTTTTTTTCTAACATTCCCTGCAAAATTTTCGTTCCAGGTACGCTCGTCCTTCTTTTTTTTTGCAATTCGTGCCGTAATCTTCGTCGAACCGTTACTAAGGCGCCACGGTGGTCACCCGTGACCACCAGTAAGAGAAACGCTCCATTTGATAAAAATATAGCCTTCTAACATCGATTCATTATTATTTTGCCATTATATGCTTTGAATAATTAAAATACTGTTGTGGCGTCATGGGCAAAACATATGATTTCGGCGTGGCAGTCAAAGGGTTAATATTGCGATTGTTTTCAAGTTAAACTCATCGTTTGTTTTTTAAAGAAAATATGTGGTTTTCTTTACCCAAAATCTGACGGGTGTCCGTAGAAAAAGGTATACAAGAAAACCCCGTAAACCTAGTGTTAAGTATCACTTGTTGGCTGTAGTCGGAGATTTACGCATACACTGTTACAAACGTGCAAGTAGAAGTGAAATTCAACGTATCATATCAAAAGTATCTTATCAACATCCGGGAAAGCAAGTTTCCGAAATAAAAATTCTAAATGTAAGGTTCATTCCCCTGCTCCTTCCTCCCCACCAAGTTTCTTTCTTTACCCTTTCTTTGTAACATTGAACAGATTTGTCAAGCTTTCTGCCATTCAATGCTATGTATTCGTTCCAGGACTATGATAACCGGAAGTTCCTCTTGGATATCATCTTTCAGATGACTTCGAACTCAGGTACAGTGGCTGCCAATACTTACTTAGCGAATCGTTATTTTATCTACACAATTTTCGATTTCATTTCTTACAGTTTCTCGATTAACCTTTTCGTGGCTCTCTACCGATTTAGATACGATTTGTCATTTTAATCTGATATTCAAAGAGTCTGATTGATGTTTCAAATAAATTTGGAAGATTCCTTTTGAAAAATTAATCGATCTGATAAATGAGATCTTTGCACGAATGTTTTTGCGATTAAGTGGTGGCATCACTCGCTAGAAAAAATAGGATAATGTAATTTCTTTTATACAGTTAATACATGCTAGCTTCATTTCTCTAATGTAACTCTTATCTTATTTTCAGGTTATTAAATACAAATGCCAAACCAAATGTGCCTTCTTGTACCAATTGCATACTATATTCTGGGAATCATTAGTCTTCTGGAACTAGAACAGCTTTGAATGTGTTAGTTGCTGATCTTGATGGAGAAAATGACCTGTCTTCCGGCTTACTCATCATCTTTATCATGGTAAAAGAATTTTCTTACATTCAACTCGACACGTTCAACTTTCGACCCATTTTTGTGAAGTTATAACAATATTATCGTTACAGGAGATCCAGTAAAATGTTCCAAGCTGTAGTAAAAATATACAGACGATATTTAAATTGTCTTTCGATAACTGACATTTCCAGTATGTTTATATTAACACTAGATTTACGGGACCCGTGAATTTGACGGATGGGTTGCTTCAATTATACGATATTAACAGATTTAATTAACTTAAATTAAGTCTGTTGATATTGCGATAGTTTTCAACTTAAACCCATCGTTTGATTTTAAACAAAATATATGATTTTCTTTACCCAAAATCTGACGGGTGTGCGTAGAAAAAGGTTTACAAAAAACCCCCGTAAACCTAGTGTTAAAGCAATTTCAACGCTTGGATCATCGTGAATATATAAAAATAAATATCAAAGATACAGATAAATATCAAAATGAAATCAACGTTATGTGGTTTTGTTAAGCAATTTCTAACGTATTCTAACTAATAGAAATATAACTTGTAATGGAGTCATTCGAAGTTGAAGGTGTTAAACGATCCAGTTGAAAATGAAAAAGTTCGAAGTAGCAGCAGGAAGATATTTCATATTTCTCCGTGAGCCTTCGAGCCCTCGGGTGAGGAACGATCGTGACGCTTCGGGACAGGGTGAAGAAGAATTAAAACAAGTACGAACGAGAAAAAAAAAAAATAATTAACATGATAGTAAATACACGATTAAATTACAGGAAAAAAAAAGATACGCACGAACACAACAGCGAAGGAAAATAATAGTAGTCGTATTACGTGAAGAGAGAAAGACAGTTTGGTAAGCCACAACGACGCCTCACGACGTGTAATTAATGTCCAAAAATTCCGTATACAATATGCAAACCCGTGTATNATACTTCGTTTGATAACGATAATTATTTTTAAACGCGTAACATTCAGAGATGCTTCGATCGAATCGATTTTAACAAACGTGAAACTCTTTCACCATTGTAAACGAGAAGAGAAAGGAAAGACATATATCTCTAATTACGCGATAATCGAACGAAATAAACGAATTTATCCGAGAAATTATATTCGAGAAACGAACAAAAGCTTCGAAATACTTCGTTTGATAACGATAATTATTTTTAAACGCGTAACATTCAGAGATGCTTCGATCGAATCGATTTTAACAAACGTGAAACTCTTTCACCATTGTAAACGAGAAGAGAAAGGAAAGACATATATCTCTAATTACGCGATAATCGAACGAAATAAACGAATTTATCCGAGAAATTATATTCGAGAAACGAACAAAAGCTTCGAAATACTTCGTTTGATAACGATAATTATTTTTAAACGCGTAACATTCAGAGATGCTTCGATCGAATCGATTTTAACAAACGTGAAACTCTTTCACCATTGTAAACGAGAAGAGAAAGGAAAGACATATATCTCTAATTACGCGATAATCGAACGAAATAAACGAATTTATCCGAGAAATTATATTCGAGAAACGAACAAAAGCTTCGAAATACTTCGTTTGATAACGATAATTATTTTTAAACGCGTAACATTCAGAGATGCTTCGATCGAATCGATTTTAACAAACGTGAAACTCTTTCACCATTGTAAACGAGAAGAGAAAGGAAAGACATATATCTCTAATTACGCGATAATCGAACGAAATAAACGAATTTATCCGAGAAATTATATTCGAGAAACGAACAAAAGCTTCGAAATACTTCGTTTGATAACGATAATTATTTTTAAACGCGTAACATTCAGAGATGCTTCGATCGAATCGATTTTAACAAACGTGAAACTCTTTCACCATTGTAAACGAGAAGAGAAAGGAAAGACATATATCTCTAATTACGCGATAATCGAACGAAATAAACGAATTTATCCGACAAATTATATTCGAGAAACGAACAAAAGCTTCGAAATACTTCGTTTGATAACGATAATTATTTTTAAACGCGTAACATTCAGAGATGCTTCGATCAAATCGATTTTAATAAACGTGAAACTCTTTCACCGTGACTGTGTACATGTGTTATTCACGTGATACTTGGCAAAAGCGTCAGAACTCTCGCGGCACTGACAAGAATGTTTAGGTAAGTTCAGACAAAACCACACGAATGTGATTGGCCTCTTGCAAGCGGATTAGAGACGGTTACAGGGCGAAGCTGTTAGAGTGAGAAAAGAAAACAGATACGAACGTCAAAGAAGAAGCCAAACCGACAGTGTACGTGATAGCATAATCAAAGTTCACATCCTCAAGACGACGAGACACTGATCGTTCGTCCAGCGAAAAAAAAGAGAAAAAAAAAACAACGAAAACAGCGATGGGCAACAAGAGATGATCAAGAGAGATCGTGAGCGTCGTCGACGATCAAGAACACGTTTTCTCTTTTGATTAACTTTCCATTACCTTTATCGTCTTAACACTTGGACTGCGGGTATATTTCGCCGGCGTTTTCTCGTGAACCGCGCCGGGATTTTGGTCATTCAGTAAAATCGCAGTAAATCGAAAACTACTTCGTATTTATCAACGAAAAATTTGTATTTTACACTTAAATATATACAGGTAGCCCTCCTACAACACGGTATTCTGTAACACGGTTTCGCTCTAACACGATAAGAAAATTGGAAAAACTTTTATACAACACTGTCTTTTTCAGTCGCGACGAAGCTTGTGCCGTTTTAACCATTTGAGTCGCAGAAATTTTTGAAAAAAATACGAAGAAATTTGTGAAATTAAAGTTGCGTGGAATTAAAATAATATTTTTGTCTTTTTTTCTTTTCTGTTGTACATACATTTATATTTTTAATAGAAATTAAGT
>NIJG01000045.1:47930-82548 GCA_002201625.1 Euglossa dilemma | reverse complement strand
GTATCCATAGAAATAGATATACAAAAAACCCCCGTAAACCTAGTGTTAAGAGAAAAAAAAAAATGAAACATCGTCGTAATTTAGTAGGAATTTTCTTTCTCTCTTTACGTAATCATTGCCGAGTAAGCGTGTCTCGTCGTCTCACCCCAAAGCTCGTGGCTCCTTTTTCTTTTTTTTTTATTTTTCTTTCCGTGTGTTTTTCTCTATCTTGTAGTAAAAAAGAAGATAGGCCGCTTAAAAAAAAAAAAAATGTTCCAAGGGGTTCTCCGTGATCGGGACTTACCGCTCCGGGATAGGAGACAGGGGTGGAAGCATGAAGGGCAAGGGGCCCCACGAGGGCGGGGGGCATCTTGTTGTGTATCGCACTCCCAGCTGATACTATCTGGGCGCTCGACATGCTCGACATTGTCTGGAGCGCCTTCTCCTTGGCGGCATTATCCTAACAAATCGTCAAACCGATTACAACGCATTGTCGAGTGACGGGGAAACTACGATGATGCATGATTGTTCTTGGTTTTTTTTTTCAGTTTTTTTCGTTGTCTTTTGTTTGTTACAGTGAACTGTATTATTCGTTACTCGACGTTGTCGTAGGATATTTCATTTCGTTAATGACAGTGGTGAGTTGTAATTAAGCGTGATCGTGTTTGCCGATGATGGTCTATGACGATGATCGTTTGTAATGAGATTTCGTGATTGGGTCTGATTAGTTGAAAGAATAAGTCGTTTTAAGAGAGAAATAGTGAGAAGAGAATTTAGATACTGTTGTTAGATCGGTTTGGTTAGAGTAAACGTTGGTTGTAGGTTGTTCGTCGAATATTAGAATTCTAGGTGGAATAAAGATATTTCTTACTGAAGTTGTTTATAATAATTGCTGTTAAAAATTCGATCTTGTTTCTATAGTAAGTTTAGTCCACGAACTTCTAGGTCTTTGAGCTATAATATCATAGTAATTAATCTTTTGTGGATGAGAAACGAAGATATATGTTAAGTAATTTAAAACAACTAATAAATTTTCTGAATTCAAAAATATGTGGAACATCGATGCCAATAGTGAAGCTTTCAATCGAAAAAATATAGAAATTTTTACGCACATTGTGACATTCGTTAATATTTTGCATTTGATAGGTGATTGTCAGTCAACATAAAATTTCGAAGACCGATATTAACCCTTTGCATTCGAGAAGTGACCATCAGTCACTATTTAATAAAATTTGGAAACCGATATTGACTGATATACTAAATTTAAGATAATGTAATAGTGTGCGATGCATTGGAATTAAATAATTCCATGCGTTAATCATTATACGATTTTTTTATTTACTTTTCTAAAAAATATCACCGGCTTTGTGGTAGAAAATATTTAAATTCCGATTCTTCTGTTGCGAAAAAATCGTCGAGTGCAAAGGGTTAATTAATATATAAAATTTCAGATAATATAACAATACGCAAGATACCGAAATCAAATAATTTTACGTGTTAATTATTTCACGATTCTTTATTTACTACCCCAAAAAATAACGTTAGTTTTATAGCAGAAAATCTGTTAGAAAATTTCTACTCTTCTGTAGCCAAAAAATCGTCGAATGTAAAGGATCAAAATTAAAACAGACTATCTAAAAGTACAATTCTAACTATTTTTCCAAAAAGTCCCGTTAGTAAATCTCATTAAAAATACAAGTACAACTAGATCGTTCGAAAAGCATCGCGAAAAGCTCATCTCAATGAAATAGCGGCAACTATTCGTTCGCCGATTTCATTCGAATCCGAGACAGTTCGATAGATCATATGAAAGGAAAAAAAAAAAATATTTTTGCAATTTTATTACGTCATTCCGAAAGTCATTTCGTCTCTTTTTTTTATGCGGTTGAAGTGTGAACTTGATTGTGAACAAACACAATTAGGTCCCCCAAAATTGGAAAAACTCAATGACTATTCGAACGACCTAATAAAATTGCAAAAAAATCTTTTTTCTGTTTCTGCATCAAGTAGATCGAAGGGTTAACTCTTTGCATTCGAAAGGTGACTTTCAGTTATCATAAAATTTCGAAGACTCATATTAATTAATATATAAAATTTGAGATAATATAATAATATGCTAGATATCGAAACCAAATAATTATACATGTTAGTTATTTCACGATTCTTTATTTACTACTCAAAAAAATAATCTCAATATCATAGTAGAAAATCTGTAAATTTCTACTTTTCTCTACCCAAAAAATCGTCGAGTGCAAAGGGTTAAAATCTAAAAGTACAATTCTAACTATTTTTTCAAAAAATTCTGTTAATAAATCTCATTAAAAATACAAGTACAACCCGATCGTTCGAAAAGCATCGCGTAAAGTTCGTCTCAACGAAATAGCGGCAACTATTGAGTCTCTCGGAAAGTCATTTCGTTTCTCTCTTTTTTTTTATTCGACTAAAGTGTGAACTTGACTGTGAACAAACACAATTAGGTCTCCAAAAGATATGAAAAACTCGATTACTATCCTAACGACCTAATAAAATTGCAAAAAAAATTCTTTTCTGCTTCTCTATCAAGCAGATCGAAGGGTTAACCCTTTGCATTCGAAAGGTGACTTTCAGTTATCACAAAATTTCGAAGACTCATATTAATTAATATATAAAATTTGAGATAACATATATAACAACCAAATAATTATATATGTTAGTTATTTCACGATTCTTTATTTACTGCTCAAAAAAATAACCTCAATATCATAGCAGAAAATCTATTAGAAAATTTCTACTTTTCTGTAGCCAAAAAGTCGTCGAATGTAAAGGATTAAAATCTAAAAGTACAATTCTAACTATTTTTCCAAAAAATTCCGTTAATAAATCGTATTAAAAATACAAGTACAACCCGATCGTTCGTAAAACATCGCGAAAAGCTCGTCTCAACGAAATAGCGGCAACTATTGAGTCTCTCGGAAAGTCATTTCGTTTTTTTCCTTCTTTTTATTCGACTAAAGTATGAACTTGACTGTGAACAAACACAATTAGGTCTCCCAAAATTCTGACTATTCGAACGACCAAATAAAATTGCACAAAAATTTCTTTTCTCTTTCCGTATCATCGATCGAGCTGTCTCGGGTTCGAATGAAATCGGCGAACGAATGCTCGCATAATTTCGACCTGCCCGAAATTCCCCATCCCTTCTCATCCGTCTCACAGCTGTCTCACACCCTTGTTCGCGTTCTGTCGCTGTTTTAGCCGGAGCGCGCGGTTGATGTCATCGATCGCTATCGAGTGAAACGGCAATGCAGTTGATTGCAGAAACAAGGCTGGTTTTGGGTCGCGAAATTCGCGGGAATTTTGCGCTTTTATCGGAAAGCCGTCGTTTTAATCAGCGCCGCCCCCGCGCTGTCGAAAATCGCTGACGAAGCGGACACGGGAGCTTCGTTCCGGTGATATCCGGGAAATTGGCGTGTACCACCGCCCCTTTGCAACCTTTCCGACCCCAACCCTGACCCACCTTGCCCCGCCGCCACTACAGGCCTTTTCAATTTCGTTCATAAATCCGTAATGGAAGAGCCATTACAAGCTCTGCCCATTCGGAATGAAGCGTGCCGCGTAACAATGCCAGAGCGATAAAGGCTTTCTCTCCGGTCACTGTGCGAGCCGAAAAACTGCGAACTTTTGCCTGCTGCTGCTCTATTCCTCTCTCTTTCTCTCTCTGTGTTTCTCTCCTTTTTTTTTTTTTACCCTCTCCTCTTTCACTCTACGTTTCTCGGTCTCTTTTTAGCACGCTCACTTGTTTTTTGCACGGCTGATGTCTCTTTCTGGGTGTTCCTCTCTCTGTATACACCGAGTGAACACTATTTTTGTGGAATCGGCTTTGGATCGTTTGTAATTGAATCGTTGCCTCCTTTTTATTGCGAGATTCATACGCTTTTCCTTTCACGATCCCGGTTCCTAACCATTATGCACCCGTTTCAATCGCGTAAGCGTGCCAGAGAGGATTATTTCGCTTTTGTAATTGCACCGACGATCGACTTCTCTTTGCCACATTTTTCAACGTCGCCTGATTCTTGTTAGACATGATTATTCGTTATTGTTTTGTTATTAACATTTCCGTGGATTTCGATCGATTATAGTCGTTTTTACTTCCGTATTTTTCTCCGGTCAATTGCGCTTTGTGTTTTTGAAAGTGTGACTTCCATATTGTTATAACAGGACTAATTTTCTGACATTTTTTATCTTCAGTTCTGAATTATATCCATTTTTGAGAACGTTAAAAATAAATTAATGCAATAGCTAAATTCGTTTCATGTTTATTGTGAATTAAGTTTTTATTCTCGCGAGCACAGTTTTTAATAAATATTCTTGTGTTTTTAAATGCGTGACTTCTGTGTTGTTATGACGGAAATTTTTTATCTTCAGTTCTGAATTATATCCATTTTTGAGAACGTTAAAAATAAATTAATGCAATAGGTAAATTCGTTTCATGTTTATTGTGAATGAAGTTTCTATTCTCGCGAGAACAGTTTTTAATAAATATTCTTGTGTTTTTAAAAGTATGACAAGTTTTATTATAGACTTTTATGTCGTTATAACAGAACTAATTTTCTGAAATTTTTAATCTTCAGTTCTGAATTATATCCATTTTTGAGAACGTTAAAAATAATTTAATGCAATGGATAAATTCGTTTTAGATTCATTGTAAATGAAGTTTTTATTTACGCGAGAACAGTTTTTAATAAACATTCTTATGCTTTTAAAAGTGTGACAGGTTTTATTATCGACTTCTATGTTATTACAATAGAACTAATTTTCTGAAATTTTTAATCTTCAGTTTTGAATTATATCCATTTTTGAGAACGTTAAAAATAATTTAATGCAATGGATAAATTCGTTTTAGATTCATTGCGAATAAAGTTTTTATTCACGTGAGTACTGTTTTTAATAAACATTCTTATGCTTTTAATAGTGTGACAGGTTTTATTATCGACTTTTATGTTGTTACAACAGAACTAATTTTCTAAAATTTTAAATCTTCAGTTTTCGATTATATCCATTTTTGAAACTGTTAAAAATAAATTAATGCAATGGATAAATTCGTTTTAGATTCATTGCGAATAAAGTTTTTATTCACGCGAGAACTGTTTTTGAAAAACATTCTTCCTGCTATTGCAAAAAGGAATTTATTTCATTTACGATGTTATATTTTTATATTAGTTAGCGTAACGTCACAAATATAACCGTTACACGCTGCAAACTCGATAAACATATCGTGTTAAACTTTTGAATAAATCACTTGAGCGTGAGGGCACAAGTGTGACATTTAATGCCATTTCACGGCACTCCTCTTCTGTGCGAGCATTCATGTTCCTAAGTACTTTTCAGTACAGGTCCACAACAGAGGAGTCACTTGAAAATAACCATCCATTAAATTCTCCAAAATTTACAAATTATTGTTCGACGCTTCAACAAATTTCGCTTTGTATCACGACTTGAATCGGCAATTTCACCACTATCAATCTCTGCGTTGTATTTATGCGAGGCAAAGAATATTAAAATCCGCAAATACTCTTTCAATAAAATTTCCAATCCGATATATATCAAGTCTCAATCTTGATACAAACAATTTTAAATTTCAAAGTTAAAATATCCACGTGTCGAATTGTAGTTTCTCTCACTATCAATGCAATACATACAATACTAAATAAATATAATAAATTTAAATAAACGTTGTCTGTTAATAAAATCATCGTTGCTCGTTTAATCCTCTCAAAGACTACGCAAACGAATTTATATTTCATTCGTTTATTTTCTCGAAATTAAACAATCTTTGTTCCCATTCCTGTAAATTTATCCCCAAAAACTCTCGGTATTTCCCTAATTCAAACTAATTAAAAAAACTACCTGGCCATCTTTTCCATCTTCGCGTTCGCGGGATATAAAAATCACCCGACTCTCGTGTAAACGCGAAAGCCGCTTCTTTCTATTATTTGCGGAATAAACGCGTGTTTTCGCGCGTCGCGTTTCTACATACGATCGAGCGGTAAATCCTGCATAAATACAAAACACACTTGCGAATGCAATACAACGCGCGGGATAAAAACCGACCGTGTACTACATACGCGTGTGTGTAACACGTACACGCTTCTATTTTCCGCATGATGTGATTTATTAGAAGGGAACGCGGACGAGCGATTTTCCGGATTTAAAAACAAAAAGGACAGAGAAAGAAGGGTGAAAAAAGGCGACGAAGAGAAGCAAAATGGAAAGAGAGAAAAAGAAAAATAGATAGATAAAGACAGTCGAGTGAAAACTAAAAAAAAAAAAAATGATTATCGCGAAATCGGGCGCGCATTGCACGCGAAAAATCCATTTCATTCCGTGGGATCGTTGTTCACCGACGAATCTGCAGTGGAAAATCAATTCGGTTAATTGAGAGGGTGGCTACCCTCGTTGCATTTTTTTCCTCCTCTTTCTCTCTCTCTCTCTCTTCCCTACGATTTTTATCCTTTTTTTTTCACTTTTCCATCTTTCTTTCTTCTATTTTTTTTCCCTCTTGTTTTTCAATTTTCGCGTCCTCTCCAACTTCTCTGTCGGTCATGATATCGTTCTGTCCCTGTCCGCGGCGGCCCCCTCATCGCGCAAATACACGCGAGGAATGCAGAATTGGCCGGGTAACGGGCTGGACATGTTTATCGACATTCTGAAATGCCGTTCGGCCGTTTTTGGGTGTATCGTCAGTTATCGGGAGGATAGAAAGAGCGCGAGAGTGAGAGAGAGGAAGGGAAAGAGGGATGAGGGTTGGAAAGGGTGGAATAGAGAGAGAGAGAGACGCGTTTACACCGCAACAATCAATTACACTGTAATGCTCGGTGCAGGATTATTCCAGGGATATAGATGGCGCGGCCTGATTCTCCGAAGAATGTGCTTCCAGGAAAAATTGATGTATCCCAATTAATCACCCGTCTGTTGAGTAGAAAATACGCGAAACAGGTAGTTTCGGTGTTTTAGTTTAACGTGGATTAAATTATCGGTTGTCCTTCGAATTACCGCTGTTGCGAATTTTCTTCTCGAGATTTTGAAATGTTTTTAGCATTTTTGGAGATTACGGGAAGTTTGTAATTGTTCCTGTAATTTTTGTTTGAATTTTGAGAAGGTTTTGGTCATAAAAATGTGATAGAATCATGGTTTTCTTTAGTGAAAAAATTCTTGGAGTGAATTTGTATTAATGCATCGATTGAAATCTTTGCGAACAAAATTTGGCAATGAATTTGATACGTTTTTATAATTTTTGAAGATTAGGGGGAGTTTGTAATTGTTTATGTAATTTTTGTTTGAATTTCGAGAAGGTTTTGGTCATAAAAATGTGATAGAATCATGGTTTTATTTAGTAAAAAAATTCTTCGAGTGAATTTGTATTAATGCATTGATTGAAATATTTGCATAGAAAGTTTGATAATGAATTTGATACGTTTTTATAATTTTTGAAGATTAGGGGAAGTTTGTAATTGTTCGTGTAATTTTTGTTTGAATTTCAAGAAGCTTTTGGTCATGAAAATGTGGTAGAATGATCGTTTGATCTAGTAAAAAAATTCTTGGAGTGCATTTGTATTAATATATTGACTGAAATCTTTGCATACAAAAATTGGTGATGAATTTGATACGTTTTTTTTCACATTTTAAGATTAAGTTTGTAATGTCTCTTTTCGTCATAAAAATTTGATAGAATTATCGTTTGATCCAGTGAAAAAATTCTCGGGGTGTATTTGCATTTATGTATCGATTAAAATCTTCGCGTACAAAATTTCATAATGATTTTGATACGTTCTTATAATATTCGAAGATTAAGGGAAGTCTGTAATGTCTCCTTTCGTCATAAAAATGTGATAGAATCATGGTTCGATTTACTAAAAAAATTCTCGAAGTGCATTAGCATTAACGCATCGATTAAAATCTTTGCATACAAAATTTGATAATGAATTTAACACGTTTTTTTAACGTTTAAATATTAAGTCTGTAATGTCTCTTTTCGTCATAAAAATGTGATGGAATCATCGTTTGATTTAGTAAAAAAATTCACGATGTACATTTGTATTAATGCATCGATTGAAAACTTTGCATACAAAGTTTGATAATGTACTCTCGGTAAATTATACTACGTAAATGCGTACTTTCAATTTTTTAAATTTGTTAACTGGATAATGAAACGATCCTATACCGTGGTCGGAAATGTCTATATTCCGGTTCGACGAGGATTGGCAGGAAATATAAACGAAACGGCCAGGTGACCGATGCTGCGGGCGTAGTTAAGTGGCTGTCGAACGTGGAACGTCGACTTTTAGTAGTAAACAGAAGCCCGTCTGTGGAAGACCGGTGAAAATTTTCCTCGAAACATTCGACGTTACGCCAGGATCAACCAGGATCCAAGTCTCGTGCCTCTGTTTATATTTCCTGCCAATTCTCGTCGAACCAGATACATCAGTCATTGTATTTTAACTTCAATTTTATTTACGTTTCATTTGTCGTTGTATCTTGTTACAATACCATTGTACTGTCACCAGACCGTCTACCGATAGCTATTTCGATCCACTGAATTTCTCATCACAGTAAAACTCGATAATTAAACGCGATAATTTTCTCAAAATAGTAAATTGTCGAAAATTACCGTGTTTTATATTTAAGACATTTATATTATATTATATTATATTTTAAGATATTTATATTTATATAATAAGATATAAAATTTTAAGGATGTCATTCTAATTGCAGTTATCTTTTTTAGGTACCATGCTATTTGGAATATTTTTGACGAATATAGTGATAATAGTAATGGTGGTTGGTAATTCGAGTATCGAGGTACAATTTTTGTCATAAAGTTCGAGATTCTGGAGGTCAAAGGTAAGTCGAGATTGGAACAACATTCTCGAGAAGGTTCGAGGGTACTCCCCTAATCGCGTTGGACACTAAACATGGTCACATGATTTCTAGGTACCACAGAGTATGGCTCTTACGATGCACGAAGCTTCGCTATAGAAGGCCAATGATCAAGTTGTTAATTATTGTTCCTTTGTAACGGAAGTTCGCATTAATGAATGTTAAACTAAGTTGGCAAAAGTTCAGCATTCGACGAATTTGGCTAAACGAGCAAAAGTTCAGCGTCAAACTAACAAGAATTCACTCGTATTCTCTGTAATTATATTACAGATTTTATTAACTATTATATTTATTCATTTTTCTAGCTTCCTGACAAATTTCAGTGTTTTTGTACGTGATATATTAACCCGTTATACTCGACGATCTTTTCGTTACAGAAAAATAGTAATTCGGAGACTTTCTCTCATAAAATCGTCTCTTATAAAATTTTGAAAATGGTAAATTATAAATTGTATGTAAATTAAGACATAGAAATATTTTATTTTCCACGTATCATTGGGAAATTTTAAATTTGATATATTAATATCGATTTTCAGAACTCGTTTGTCGAGTGCAAAGGGTTAATATAAACGATTCCAGCCAATTTAAATAAAATATCAAAAAATATATTTAATCGTAATGAAGACAAGCCGAAATGCCAATAAAAGATAAAACAATAACAAATAATTTGTTTAATTCTGCAGAAAAACTATATGATTTGGTACCCAGGTAATTATATTAAATTTTATTTTCTATATTTATGGTAATACTACTGAATTTTATTACTATTAAAATATCACTGTTCCAGGAACTTTATTCAATAAATATATTTAATCGTAATGAAGACAAGCCGAAATGCCAATAAAAGATAAAACAATAACAAATAATTTGTTTAATTCTGCAGAAAAACTATATGATTTGGTACCCAGGTAATTATATTAAATTTTATTTTCTATATTTATGGTAATACTACTGAATTTTATTACTATTAAAATATCACTGTTCCAGGAACTTTATTCAATAAATATATTTAATCGTAATGAAGACAAGCCGAAATGCCAATAAAAGATAAAACAATAACAAATAATTTGTTTAATTCTGCAGAAAAACTATATGATTTGGTACCCAGGTAATTATATTAAATTTTATTTTCTATATTTATGGTAATACTACTGAATTTTATTACTATTAAAATATCACTGTTCCAGGAACTTTATTCAATAAATATATTTAATCGTAATGAAGACAAGCCGAAATGCCAATAAAAGATAAAACAATAACAAATAATTTGTTTAATTCTGCAGAAAAACTATATGATTTGGTACCCAGGTAATTATATTAAATTTTATTTTCTATATTTATGGTAATACTACTGAATTTTATTACTATTAAAATATCACTGTTCCAGGAACTTTATTCAATAAATATATTTAATCGTAATGAAGACAAGCCGAAATGCCAATAAAAGATAAAACAATAACAAATAATTTGTTTAATTCTGCAGAAAAACTATATGATTTGGTACCCAGGTAATTATATTAAAATTTATTTTCTATATTTATGGTAATACTACTGAATTTTATTACTATTAAAACATCACTGTTCCAGGAACCCCTAGTAATCACTATTCTCACGCTATCACTATACCAAACAATGATACCGCTATACTTATAACCCCATACCGGTAATCATCATTCTTACATTACAGCTATACCTATGATCATACCAATACACCTATAAGAACCATAAAAAAGCAAGAAATCGTAATCCCTTTGCGACTCGCTTCCTCGTAAGTGAAGAAGAGTTCAATTACAGAGTGTTGACCCCGGTTCGCCTAACCGTTCCCATTTTTCCCACCCTTTGTCCCCAGGAAGCCCCGCGATTATCCTCGGATATGATCACCGGAAACTTGGAGCGCGTTCCACGCAAGTCGCCGGTCCCCTTTCCCCATTGGCCATGGGGGGAACACTTTGATAGGAGAACGGAGCTGCTCCCTGGCGTATTTGGGAAAAAATACGGCCACGGTACGGTTCGCCGCGAATGGTCTTTAATGGCCGACCGGCCGAGTAGAAATTAAATAAGGCGTGACCACAGGAAACGTAAACAGCGTGCCTAAAAATTCTTTCCTCGCGGAATAAATCGCGAACAGAATAAGCAGGGACCACCGACGCCGCCGCCGGCTGCTGTTCGCACCCCACGTGAAACGCGGAAACCAGAAAATTACGTCACACACCGGGGCTGTCCTGCCACCGGCTGCTTCTCTGAATAATGCTCCCGGTATGCGGCCACTGCAGTAGCAGATGCAGTCGCTCCGCAATTCCACCCGACGACGCTTCAAGCGTTTCCCCATGCGTGTACACGTGTTCTTTCAAATTTTTTGACAGCTCGGACACGCCGGTTTTCGGGTTTTATTAATTAATATAGCTCAGTCTCGGGTTATTATTAGTCAAATTTTGTTTCTGTTTCGTGATATCCGGAGTTCATGAATTTTATTCTTCTCTTCCCTTCGATATGATCCTGTAGGAGTTTTTCGTGATTTTATATTTTTTTTTTTCGTTTGAACAGGTCAATTGTGATTAGTAAAAAGATCCTGCGGATGTATATAATAATGTCTTGTGTTTTTCTACTTTTGGCTTCTAGAATAGGATCGTCTCATCGTTGATTTATAATTTTAATTAACGTTGCAAGCTTGTTATTAGCCGAGTTCCATTTCTGTCCAGTGATATCTGGATGATGACTTTTATTTTTTTGCCCTTTGAACAGGTTAATCGTGATTGGTAAAAAGATCCTGCGGATGTATCTAATAATGTCTTGTGTTTTTCTGCTTTTGATCTTTAGAATACCATCGTCTCATCGTTGATTCGTAATTTTAATTAACGTTGCCAGCTTGTTATTACCTGAGTTCCATTTTTGACGGAGTCTCGCGATTCGATCCTTCAATTTTTCATTTCTTTTTTTTTTCTCGTCTAAACAGGTCAATCGTGATTGATGAAAACATTCTTTGGATGTATCTAATAATGTCTTGCATTATTCTGCTATTGAGTTCTAGAATAGGATCGTCTCATCGTTGATTTATAATTTTAATTAACGTTACCAACTTGATATTAGCCAAGTTCCATTTTTGATGAAGTCTCGCGATTCGATCCTTCAATTTTTCATTTCTTTTTTTTTTCTCGTCTAAACAGGTTGGTAAAAAGATCCTTCAAATGTATCAAAATAATGTCTCGCCTCTTTCTGCTCTTGATTTCCGAATCTCATCGTTGATTCGTGATTCATCCAATAAGCTAATTTCCCTTGAAACAACTATCCTTTTCATTTTCAAATCCATGCCTCAAAAAGACGAAAGACGATTTTGATATCGCACGAGCATGCTGGCGAATTCTTCCCTGCAGCGAAATAAACTGATTTTTTTCCACGGACCTCTCTTCTGGCCGTCGAAACCGGAAATAAACTCGCGCGCGCTTCTATACGTTAGCGCTGATTAACTGCGTAAAACACGGTTGAATTGCTTAATTTACACGTTCGTTTTGTCTCCTTTTTATATTCGTCCGCCCGCTATTGACCGTTCCATGTACAAACAATGCAACCGTGCACCGTTTGCTCTCTGTCTTCCTCGGTTATATACTCGGGGCCGCCTCTGGCCGTCGAATGGAAGCGGCGAACGCAGCGTGCTGTGATTTATTAACAGCCGCGCAATTGTTCCCAAATCGCTTTAATAATTCAGCTGTTGATTAAACGGGCCGGGTTCATTTTTACGCGTGATTTATTCCGCTACAAACCTCTCTACGTCGCTCCTGATCGAACGAATTCTCTATTGACAATTAATTCCGGCGCAACCCGAATCGTCGACTGGTACAAATTAAAAAAGAAAAAAAAAAAATAAAGAGAGAGAGGAAAAAAGAGAAGAGAAAAGAAAAATATATATATATTTACGTGTACGTGTACGAGAGAAAGAGAGAAAAAAGGAGATGAAAAAAGAGATAAACAGCGAGACGTGAAAAACTGAATATATCGAATTATTCACGGGTGAAAAGCGTTCATTCGATTTTCGAAAACAAGATGTATTCGTGACTAGCACCGGAAGTGTTCGGATATTTGCTTTTTGCTCGGAGAATCTGCTTTTAATGAGTTTGTTAGTTCACTGTTAGTGTTTTTAGTATACATGCTGGAAAATCGAGATTGATTTCTGTGTGTAAATTCGAAAAGTGATACGTCGTAAATACGAAAGTCTATTTTTTTTCCTAAAATATTCTCCTTTCTCGTGTTATTCGATTTTTGAGTCCAACGAAAGGGATAGAACGAGATTATAAACCGACGGAGAAAACTATCGCGATGATTTTAATCCATTCGAGACTTGAAATATTTTTCCTTTTATATTTGAAAATATATCTACATCTTAAATAATCGTTTTCTTTGCAAAAATGACGTTAGTCAATATAAACACAGAGAATTGATATTTCAATAAGGATTGAAATTAAAATATTCGTAGGCTTCGAATGGATTAAACTAACTTTCACGAATTATCGACGAATTAACACTAGGTTTACGGGGGATTTTTGTAAACCTATTTCTACGGACACCCGTCAGATTTAGAGTAAAGAAAGCCACATATTTTCTTTAAAAAACAAACGATAGGTTTAATTTGAAAAGAATCGCAATATTAACAGATTTAATATAAGTTAATTAAATCTGTTAATATCGTATAATTGAAGCAACCTATCCGTCAAATTCCCGTAAATCTAGTGTTAACTAAAATCTAACGAACGACGTAAATCTACGATCAGTTGGTTCCATTAAAGATGACAATCATTACTTTCATTAATTCCCCATTAACCAGTTACTTTCTTTTGATAGCGAAAAATTTGTTATATTTTTTATTTGTTCGTTTTATTCTATCCTGGCCTCGAAATATTCGAAACATCGTGAAATTTGTGAATATATTTTGTCTTTAAATAACATTTTAAATAGCCAATAATTACTACTTTTTACGCATCACTTTATGACGAGTATACTCGTCAATCAGAGTTAACTGGTTAATTTTCACGCGTTCGATTACTCGTCAGTCGTTGTTCTGCATATGAAATATCGGTCATCGATTTACACGTGTTGGAATACTCATATAGACTAACTGGAATAGTATACCAAATATAATTTCCAAGATTTCTCTGACATCACGAGGGGACGTGTATAAAAGTCGAAGAACGTGTTCGTTTTTGATCGTATGTTGTCGCAACTGTATTGAAATGAAAATGTGAACGGAAAATGAAAATGAAAGGTGGTGTTTCGGCTGAAAGAAAGGCAATACAGGGATCAGAGATATTCGGATACTCACCACTTTGAGTTTCGCTTGGATCTCGCGAAGTTTTCGCCTAGCAAGCACTTGTATGTGCGAAGAGACCTGCTTTCGCGTCCTCGTCTTGCCTGTTCTCAGTTTGATGTAACGGGCAATCAGCTCGTTGCGACCTGCAACAGTGAAAAATCGGCGATTAGATAATTGGAAATTAATCCTTTACGATGAATCGATTTGTAACGTTAGAAAGCGGTGAAAACGCTGATGATTACGTACACTCTCGCTTGTTAAGTATTAATACGCCTGCTAGAAAATGAGGTAAACTTGAGAAATTATCGGTGCCAAGCCACTGGATGTTGCATAAGCTAACGTTGCTTATAGACTCGTAGAGCATCGGCGAACTAATTTTAGGATTAATTTAACTGTAGCTCATAAATGTTCAGTTTAAGTGCTCGAGTGACTTTCTTAGGTCTGATTTTTCGAAAGATTAATTGCCTCGGTGCTCATGACCGTTATAAGTTCCTTTCCGTTTCCTTTAAATCCATTTGCATCAATCAGCGAAATAATCCACACCCAATAACTGTTACTTATCTATTTGAAATTTATTTAACGTGCAACTACCTAAAAAGATACATATTTATTTTATAACGTCGTATAAAATGACTTTGTTTTATAATTTCGTATAATTTTTGGATTAAATGTAAACAAGAGTTTGTTTGTTACACTTAATTTCAATCAAAGGCTTGAAAGATTCTTTTTAGAATAAAGATGCAAATGGATTCGGTTGTTTTAATTAATTTTATTTTTAATTATATTTCACGAAATGATTCGGGAAATAATCGTTCGAGTTAATGCAATTTTGTCGATAAAAATTTGGTAATAGTGCGATTGTTTTCTTCCAAAGGTCTAATTCAATTTATTCCTAAACAAGATTCATGGTTTCAACGACTGTCGATCGATGCATTGAAATACCATAGAAACAATTCTTTACGTCGGTACTTGTTCTAATTAATCGTTAATTAGACTCAAAGAATTTGAATTATCCTAAAAATCTAACTATAACATCTCAGTACAAATATTCTAATCTATCGATGTGAATAATTAGGAAATTAATGAAAACTTTAAGAATTATTTTGAAATATTATAACGATGTTATAATCAAATATTTTTCGTTTGTGTTAGTAAAATTTCATTTTTTCATTTACAATAATGTTTTGATTATAGTTTATATAGATTATAATAAAACTCAATGTTTTGATTACTGGTTGAATCAATTTTGGTTTCGTTATTATTAATTTTTCTATTTGTTTAATTTGAATTTCATAAGTCAAAGTTGAATTTAGTTTGGTGAAAGGGATGTAATTTAGGATAATGATGATTCGCGTGTATTTGTAAGTCTCTCTAAATGGGAGGATTAAATTAATAATTTTTAGATCATTAGAATATTATTATCGTAAAGTTTCTAAGATTATTAATATTTCCTCCTTCTTTCTGACTTGCATCGTTTATTATTCGTTGCAAAATACCTTGGTTATTCCAAGGAAACTGCAAAAGAAACAAGGCAGAAGTGAAAGTAGTTAAATATCAGTAACCTTAAAAAATGATTCTAAATTTAAAACATTCCGCATTGTGGGTCACGGATGATGTATGATAGTTACCAGAGGCGCAGAATAGCACAAAATAAATGTACAAGGAAAAAATGGAAATAATCGACTGCGTGTGATCGTTAGAAAGCGATTTTTAATCACCGGTCATTAGCGTTTCACTGTGATCATCGAAGGTGCGACTTTTACAAAATGATCAACGATATCCTTTGAATTATCGTTCCAAAGAACTAGATATAAAAGATAAAAATACCAAGACTTCATTCAATTCAAATTCAATTATCTCTGAGATAAAATATTTCAAGAATAATAAATCTATAAAAAATTCTATTAAATCGTTTAGAAAGTCATTTCGTTTTTTCCCAACACAAGAAAATACTAAATAATTGTATTTTTTCACAATAAATTTCACACTTCATCTGCATAAAAAACAAAAAAATGAAATTTCTTTCCGAACAATCTAATAATATAATAAATTGATAGAATTTTTGTTATTATCGTTAGAAAATTCATGTAAATTTAGCTCAATAGAAGGGTTTATCGTCGATCAAAGGTATCCATCGTCCGAAACGTTTAGGTCGATCGATTAGGCTTCGGAATTAACACGCGAAGGTCAAAGACCAGATGGTAACATTCATGAGTTTTCGCAGGTTCGAACGATTAAACAGTTTCTGTGCTGCTTCAAGGTCTACACCCTTCATTTTCTGCCTCGATAAATCTTCGCGAAGACGCGAATCAAAACAAACGCGAGATTTAAATGGCGGAACATGTCCCGATGGACAATATCGACGCACTCGCATGGGAATTCCGACATTCTCAAGATTCTGCGCAACCTTTGCTATTTGACGAAAACCAGACCGGTTAGGCACAAATATATCCTCGATACCGGTACGGATTGACCTCGGAAGTTTCTCGGAAACTATTGGCTAACCAAATCGTTTCAAGTCAGATGATTCGATGAGTTATAACTGAATTGATTTTCATACTTTCATATGGTACACATAAAACGTTGTTAGTAACGAATGGAATAAAAATTAGTAAAAGATATTAATTCGAAACGTAGGATAATTCAAGTTAGATGATTCGATGAGTTATAACTGAATTGATTTTCATACTTTCATATGGTACACATGAAACGTTGTTAGTAACGAATGGAATAAAAATTAGTAAAAGATATTAATTCGAAACGTAGAATAATTCAAGTCAGATGATTCGATGAGTTATAACAGAATTGATTTTCATACTTTCATATGGTACACATAAAACGTTGTTATTAAGTTGTCAAGTATGAAGTGGAGCAAAAAATGCACACAATTGAATTCGATTTTGCTTCATTTCATACTTGATGATCTAATGGTAACGAATGGAATAAAAATTAGTAAATAGTATTAATTCGAAACGTAGAATAATTCAAGTCAGATGATTCGATGAGTCGCAGCAGCTTCGATTTTCATATTTTCATATGGTACCCATAAAACGTTGTTAGTAACGAATGGAATAAAAATTAGTAAAAGGTATTAATTCGAAACGTAGAATAATTCAAGTCAGATGATTCAATGAGTTACAGGAGCCCTGATTTTCATAATTTTATATGGTATCAAGTAATCGCAGTTATCAATGACCCAAGGATATTAACTCGATGTCAGTTTACAGAGAATCAAATTTTGTGAATCATTGAAAAATTAGTAAATGTATTAATAGCCTTTGTCGTTATCGATTCGAAATTTGGAATAAATATAGTAAAATTGCATATCGCGAATCGAGTAATCGTAGTTATCAATAACTCAAGGATATTAACTCGATGTCAGTTTACAGAGAATCAACGATTCACACTTTGTGAATCAATACAAAATTAGTAAAAGATATTAATGACCATAAACATATTAATCGCTACTGATTCGAAATATAGAATAAACATAGTAAAATTATATATCATAAATCAAGTAATCGTAATTATAAATGACTCAAGGACATTAACTGGATGTCACTTTACAGAGAATCAATGAATCACACTTTATGAATCATTGAAAAATTAGTAAAAGCTATTTATCGCTATTGATACGAAATATAAAATAAATATAGTAAAATTATATATCATGAATCGTGTAATCTCAGTTATCAATGATTCAAGGACATCAGCTGGATGTTAATTTACAGAGAATCAACGATTCACACTATGTGAATCATTAAAAAATTAGTAAAAGGTATTTATCGCTATTGATACGAAATATAAAATAAATATAGTAAAATTATATATCATGAATCAAGTAATCGCAGTTATCAATGACTCAAGGACATCAGCTGGATGTCACTTTACAGAGAATCAACACTTCACATTTTATGAATCATTAAAAAATTAGTAAAAGGTATTTATCGCTATTGATTCGAAATATAGAATAAATAAAGTAAAATTATATATCGCGAATCGAGTAATCTCAGTTATCAATGACTCAAGGACATCAGCTGGATGTCAGTTTACCGAGGATCAAGACACTTTGTGTATCATTGATCCAAAACCATGAATGGTCCGTGGTCGTTGACTCTGCCTCAATGTAAACTACATTCGCGAAGTTACACAGCCGCCTTTAGAAAGTACAAAGGAAAGTTGACGACCCTGATATGTTCTTGTCACCTTCTCGCGCAAAAAGGCAGATCTAGAAGTTTTAGTCTTCTGACACAGTTCAACTTTACCTAGTAACAATCCGCGATATCACGAATATTTCATCATTCAGATTTCACGTTCTCTATTATCCTCTAAATTAATACGAATCGCAGTACAGAACGGTATAAAACGTAAAAATCAGAATTGTCAAGGTTTAAAAAATTCTGTTTCGCCCTCATTTCCAACAATTTCGAGCTCACAAAAGGACCACGGTTTAATAAGTAGCAATTAAAATCGTCTTATTCGTTCAGTTGACATAATGCCCATACACCTGTGAAAGGCCTTGGCGCGCTGTTAATTAAACAAAATTCAATATCAACCCCGGCTCATTCAGCGTGTAAATTTCCCGGATCAATTAACCCCGAAAATGAAACATCCGTGGAAGTTTTAAACGCACGGAGGAAGCTGCTTTGCGCTCTTTTCACGGATTCCACCAGCCGGCAAAGATTGCACCTTCCCTTGGCTGGAAAGCCTCGTCGATGGAACGTCTTTTTCCATTGAACCATCGCTTAAAGCCCGAAGTCTTTCACCGTTTAACGCGAACAGCGTCCCCCCGTTTGCTTTACACCATCGCCGAACGAGCACAGGGGGCGAGAATTCTTCGACTGTTACACCGTTGAATCCTGTCTTGGATCGGCGCACGAATAACCTGAATGAAAACGTCGAGGGGCGTGTAATAAATTTAAATTAATCGAAGCGAGTCGTAGGGGGATGAAACGACGAGTTGAATGGCGTTAAAAAGGCCAATTCAGAGGAGGCACGGAAAAGGAGATAATTAGAAAAACGACAGAACGGGAAAGTTTGTTAGGTCAGTGAAACGAATCGTATATAAATACAAAACGATAATTCTATATTCTATATGTTAACCCTTTGCATCCCGTTGTACCCTCTCAACACTAACACTAACACTAGATTTACCAGAACAGTCAAAATGACTGGTTTTGCAATTTCAATTGAAATAAAAAAATATTAAAATTGATTGGTTTCGATATCTCATATATTGTTATATTATTTTAATTTGGTATATCAATTAATATGGGTCTTCAAAATTTTATGGAAGATTTTATGCAAATGGTATTTTACGTTTTTCCCATTATTTCTTATTTATTTCGAATAACCGCATTAATTTAGATTTAGATCACTTGGAATTCTATTTCTATGTAATGTCATAGTGGAAATCGTCATGAACGGTTTTTGTGTCATTCGCAGCCAGGTGCGCCGTACCTAAAAGGTTAAGATCGACCTAGTGACGACATACACTATATTGTATATTGTATATTCTATATTCTATATTCTATATTCTATATTCTATATTCTATATTCTATATTCTATATTCTATATTCTATATTCTATATTCTATATTCTATATTCTATATTCTATATTCTATATTCTATATTCTATATTCTATATTCTATATTCTATATTCTATATTCTATATTCTATATTCTATATTCTATATTCTATATTCTATATTCTATATTCTATATTCTATATTCTATATTCTATATTCTATATTCTATATTCTATATTCTATATTCTATATTCTATATTCTATATTCTATATTCTATATTCTATATTCTATATTCTATATTCTATATTCTATATTCTATATTCTATATTCTATATTCTATATTCTATATTCTATATTCTATATTCTATATTCTATATTCTATATTCTATATTCTATATTCTATATTCTATATTCTATATTCTATATTCTATATTCTATATTCTATATTCTATATTCTATATTCTATATTCTATATTCTATATTCTATATTCTATATTCTATATTCTATATTCTATATTCTATATTCTATATTCTATATTCTATATTCTATATTCTATATTCTATATTCTATATTCTATATTCTATATTCTATATTCTATATTCTATATTCTATATTCTATATTCTATATTCTATATTCTATATTCTATATTCTATATTCTATATTCTATATTCTATATTCTATATTCTATATTCTATATTCTATATTCTATATTCTATATTCTATATTCTATATTCTATATTCTATATTCTATATTCTATATTCTATATTCTATATTCTATATTCTATATTCTATATTCTATATTCTATATTCTATATTCTATATTCTATATTCTATATTCTATATTCTATATTCTATATTCTATATTCTATATTCTATATTCTATATTCTATATTCTATATTCTATATTCTATATTCTATATTCTATATTCTATATTCTATATTCTATATTCTATATTCTATATTCTATATTCTATATTCTATATTCTATATTCNCAGAATTTTTTTAAGACAGCCATCTATGCTTCAAAGTCTCGTTGGGAAAAGTGTATCGAAGCGAATGGAGCATATTTTGATCGAATAAACAGCTTTTGAAAAAAGATATGCAGTTTTATATATTCACTTAAAAATCCGACATTTCATATGCACCAACCTAATATATTCTATATTCTAAATTCGCGATAGTTGATAGAATTCTCGAGTCTCTCCTGCGTGCCCTCCGAAATAACGGAAAGAGTGATACAGGAAGAAAGAAGACGGTTTCGCTGTAAAATAGCTAACTTGAACCGGTTGTTGAATTTCAATTGTGAATTTGAAGAGGGTGAAAAGCAGGCAGAGGACGTGAAACGCATGCGAATTCGAATTAATTCGAGTGCAGGGTGCATTCAGTTTTCGAGGGCCGATGAAAACGCGGAAGGGTCTTCCGCTCGACAATGAGCTGACGTTCTCTATTTGCGCGTTCGACCGATTTTTTTCTTCCTTTTCGTTTTTTTTTTTTCTTTTTTCTCTTTTTCCTCCCCATCGAATAGCGCCAGCGTTGATCGTTCTCTCTTTTTTTCCCCCACCCTTTCTTCGTTTCCCCTTTGTTTTATTTTTTTCCCCCGTTTTTCTCGTAATGGAAATCGGCCGATCGAATCGAGTGGTACTTTTTTGCACCCCCTCGTTGCTGGTATACACAACGATGTTATCACGGTTTATTGAGCCGTGCGAAATCGTTGAAAAAATACGATCACCATTGCCGCGCGCGGCCTCTGAATTTGTGACTAAACAATTTTCACTCCCGCGCGCGTCTTTTGTGCGGCGATTTCGACTCGATGGAGCTTCCGAAGAATGGCTTGCACTGAATTATCGGTTAGCTCGCGATACGAGCGGTTTCCTTTGTGCTTTCGGCCGGTACGTCTTTGAGTTAGGATAATCGCGATGATTCGTGACAAAGTTATCGAAGACGATAGTACTCTAATTCTTATTCCAAACTATTTCGAACGAGTAAGTTAATCCAATTTACCGAAATTAGCGAAATGTTAATTTATATCCTTCGTTATTCACACGAAATTTCGATATATCCAGTTGTTCGAAAATGAAAGAATCATCGAAATGCTCGAGTGCATCCTGTATTCGCGTATTATTAGTTTCAACGGGTTGATAAACGTTTGTTCGTGTTTGGAGAATACTGATTTTACCTAATATTATGATAAAATCTATAATATTGGGTTGTTCGGAAAATAATTTCGCTTTTTCCCAACAGAGGACACAATTGTATTTTTTCACAGTCAACTTTACGTTTAAGCCGCATAATCGTTATATATTTCAACAGCTGATATAGTAAGGCTTGTTTGTTAAAAATTTCATTCGATTCTTTGCGATAGTTTTTGTTTGGTGCCCTATCAAAGATGGAAAATCGAAAGCACCATTTTCGGCATAATTTACTCTTTCACTATCGAAAAGGTAAAAATGCGGTTCAAACAATTTGAAAATTATGCGATGTGAACGGAGAAGATGTATCGACCGAACGACAATGTCAAAATTGGTTTGCAAAATTTCGTTCGGGCAATTGAAGATGCACCGCGTTCTGAAAAACCCGTTGAACCCGCTGAACACAAAATAAAGTCATCGATAGATACAAATCGGCGAATAATAACTCGTGAGATTCCCAAGGGGTTAAATTTGTCGAATTCGACCGATCGTGATCACGCGAAATGTCGCTCTAAAAAAATCGTGTTTCATTTTCACCAAAAAACAAAAAACGAAATGACTTTCTTAACAACAGGCGTTAGAAAATTAGAAATGCGATGAAACTAATCCTTCATCCTCGTAGTCTTTCGACGATCTTCGAACACGGCTCGAAAACTCGTGGCAAAAGTGAATTTACCTGTTCAATCGATCGTTTCGCGTCCATTCACCTATCGACGATAGAACATCCGTAAAGTTTCTCGCGAGTCGAAAGCGTTTGGAACGGTTGGACGATTGAAAAATGCCCGAGGCCGATGCAATCTCAACGGGACAATCCGGCGGGAAATGACAAGCGATATTCGATCGTGAATGTAATCTAAGAGGCAGGAACAAAAATGAAGGAGAAAGAGAAAGAGACGGAATAGAAAGAGGGAAAACGCGGGGAGGCGGAGGAGTTTGGCACGGTTTGAACGATGAATTGATTTCCAGCCGATTGAATCGAGTAAATGGCATTCTATGTGGCACCTTATCGTTGCTTAGATTTCACAGCCGTTAAGACTTTACGGCCGCGCCCGTAAAACCGGCGCCAGACGACATCAAACGTGTCGTAATTGAAATAACGTTTGCCGTGCAGTAACCAGAATCACGCCACTTCGGTGTACAGTTCGGCGAAAAAAAGCTCCTTTGTCCTTTGTTTGACAGGGATTCTTTGCTATCGCGAGATCCAGACCGGCCGATCGAATTGATTTTCACCCTCGTTCCTCGTTTCCGGATTTATCGCTGTCACCCACGGGTTAAAACAACGCGTCGTACCAGCTGGGTTGACGAGAAGAATTTTCACCAATTTTCCGAGCAAGGACATTTTCGATACACAGATAACCCTCCTATAACACGGTAGATAGGTTCGTAGAAAATGTCGTGTTGTGTGAAACCGTGTTACATGAGACCAAGAGTCTATACAAAAAGCTGCATTGCGTTCCGAAAACTTATTAAAAAGAAATTTTTCAATTAATTCTAGGTAGAAAATTTAATTTCTATTAGAAATATAAATGTATGTACAACAGAAAACGAAAAAAGACATAAATATTATTTTAATTCCACGTAACTTTAATTTCGCAAATTTCTTCGTATTTTTTTTCAAAAATTTCTGGCACTCGAATGGTTAAAACGGCACAAGCTTACGGAAATTACTTTCCGAACGACATAATATTACGTTATTCGGGAAATCATTTCGTTTCTTTTTATGCGATTTAAGCATGAAGTTGGCTGTGAAAAAATACAATTAGGTTCTCTGCTGAGAAAAAAACGCAATTACTTTCCGAACGACATAATATTACGTTGTTCGAAAAGTCATTTCGTTTCTTTTTATGCGACTTAAGCGTGAAATTGGATGTTAAAAAATACAATTATGTTCTCTGCTGGTACATGACGAAATTACTTTTCGAACGACATAATATTACGTTGTTCGAAAAGTCATTTCGTTCCTTTTTATGCGGCGAAAGTATGAAGTTAGCTATGAAAAAATACAATTATGTTCTCTGCAGAGAAAAAAACGCAATTACTTTCCGAACGACATAATATTACGTTGTACGAAAAGTCATTTCGTTTTTTTTTTATGCGACTTAAACGTGACATTGGCTGTGAAAAAATACAATTATGTTCTCTGCAGAGAAAAAAACGCAATTACTTTCCGAACGACATAATATTACGTTGTACGAAAAGTCATTTCGTTTTTTTTTTATGCGACTTAAACGTGACATTGGCTGTGAAAAAATACAATTAGGTTCTCTGCTGAGAAAAAAACGCAATTACTTTCCGAACGACATAATATTACGTTATTCGAAAAGTCATTTCGTTTTTTTCTTTTATGCGGCTTAAGTGTTAAGTTGACTGTGAAAAAATACAATTAAGTTCTCTGTTGGTACAAAACGAAATTACTTTTCGAACAACATAATATTACATTGTTCGGAAAGTCATTTCGTTCCTTTTTATTCGGTTAAAGTGTGAAGTTGGCTGTGAAAAAATACAATTCGATCCTCTGTTGATACAAAACGAAATTTCCGATGAACCTAATACTTTCCCAAGTTTCATGAAACATACTTTTTCAAATGCCATAATCTTGACGTGGAACCGTAGGAATTCGAAGTTCGATCTTGCAGATCGTTTCGAGGCACGTGAAATCGGAATACTGGAACGAAAGGTAATATGCTGGACGTAATCGAACATCCCCTGTGACATTTCTATTCGGATCCGTTCTGCCGGTGAAATCAAAATACTTCCACATCCCGTAATTCATCGCGGAATGAAGACTCTCGCGATGGTTCTTCCGTTTCATTGGCGATATCTCGCGGTGAACTCGAAGATCCTCTCGGAGCTTTCGGACAGCCGAGGGTGGGTCTCTCCCTTGGCAAAGGAGACGGAGAGAAAGCGGGCATCGTAAGAGGGAGAGACGGCCAGAGGGTGGCAGAAGGGGAAGGTTACGGAGAACTCTGAAGCATCGGGAGGAAAATATTCGAGATTCCAGGCGAACCGCGTGATGACTCAATTTCGCAAAGACCGTTAAATGGCCCGCTATGAACCACGTGCCGCTACTGGTCGCGTTCCTTCTCTGTTTTTGAAGGCCGAACATTCTTCGAACGGGGGTTGCCCGCGTCGGATCCGCGCGGAAAACGCTTGCTACAAAGAAGCCGTTCCCGGTTCATTTGCCTTTTCTTCCCGCTCGTTGCTTCGAAGCTATCATTTCCTTCGAGATCACGTGTCATTTTGCCAACGATATGGCGAGGGTTACTTATGAAAGATACTCGAATTCTAAGGATTAGCTCGAATAAATAAGGTGTCAGAGGTTCGTCTCATTGGAAGAGAAATAATATGGATCCTTGCTGACTGAATTTATTTGAATGATTCTTTTATTCGGAATTTTTAGTGTCTACGAAACCAGAAAATCGTAATGGTATTATTGCGAGGGTTACACACGAAAAATACTCGAATTCTACGGATTATCACGAATAAATAAGGAGTCAGAGGTTCGTTTCACTAAAATAAAAGTAATATGGATCATTGTTGACTGGGTTTATTTAAAAGATTCTTTTATTCGAAATTTTTAATATCTATGAAACCGTAATGATATTATTGCAAAGATTACATACGAAAGATGCGCAAATTCTACGGATTATCTTGAATAAATAAGGTGTCAGAGGTTCGTCTCACTGGAAGAGAAATAATATGGATCTTTGCTGACTGGATTTAGGCAGCTTTATTCGAGAGATTATTTTATGAGGAACTTTTTAATGTCTACAAAACCACAGGGTCGTAATGATATTATTATTCTTATTTATTCTGGAATAAATGTGTCAGAAATTCGTCTCACTAAAAGAAAGGTAATATGGATCCTTGCTGACTGGATTTATTTAAAAGATTCTTTTATTCGAAATTTTTAATATCTACGAAACCGAAAATGATATTATTGCAAAGATTACATACGAAAGATGCGCGAATTCTACGGATTATCTTGAATAAATAAGGTGTCAGAGGTTCGTCTTACTGAAAGAAAGATAAGATGGATCTTTGCTGACTGGATTTAGCCAGTTTTATTTGAGAAATTATTTTACTCGGAATTTTTAATGTCTACAAAACCAAAGGGTCGTAATGACATTATTGAGAGGGTTACACACGAAAGATGCTCGAATTCTGCGGATTATCTCGAATAAATAAGGTGTCAAAAGTTCGTCTCACTGGAAGAAAGGTAATATGGATCCTTGCTGATTGGATTTATTTGAAAGATTCTTTTATTTGGAATTTTTAATATCTACGAAACCAGAAGATCGTAATGATATTATTGCGAAGATTATATACGGAAGATACTCGAATCCTGCGAATTATCTCGAATAAATAGAATGTCAAAAGTTCGTCTCACTAAAATAAAAGTAATATGGATCCTTGCTGACTGAATTTATTTGAAAGAGTCCTTTATTTGAAATTTGTAATGTCTACGAAACCAGAAGATCGTAATGATATTATTACGAGAGTTAAACACGAAAAATGCTCGAATTCTACGGATTAGCTTGAATAAGTGTGTCACAGGTTCGTCTCACTAAAATAAAAGTAATATGGATCCTTGTTGACTGAATTTACTTGAAAGATTCTTTTATTCGGAATTCTGGTTTCGTGGATATTAAAGAGGGTCGTAATGATATTATTACTCGTCGTATTTTAAATTATGTTAAAAGAGGTATTATACGAATCGTATCATATCACCGCAATATGTCACTTTGTGTAATATAATTGCACACTTTAGGTATTACCATTTGGGCTAGGTAGTTATATTATATAAAATAGCCATTTAGGGTCTAATCATATTACGTGTATAAATTGATTTTGGTAGATTTCAGACCACCATTTAGAATATTTCATTATTCGGAAATGACAAGTACGTTACATTAATTACCATTTACATTGCTCGTTGAATATTTCGGTACGTTATATAAATTAAATATTCCGAAAAATATTATTTCATCACCATGTTTCTTCTTCTGCAATTTTTCTCTTCTTATTTTGTTTCAAAACATTTAAGACATTTAAGATCATATATCGTACTTCGTTTATCACTTAATAATACTTTACTTCTTTCATTTCGTTTAGAAAAATGTTTAATCGAATATAAAATATATTTAATCACCCATTCGGTGCAAAATTTATGACGAATTCGTGACACGATTTACAAGAGAATACCGTTTTACCTTAAAGTAGCTTGACTTCCAAACGTGCGTTGAAATCTGATAAAAAGAGACTATAGGCTAGACTATTTCCCTAGAGAAATTTCAGACTATTTCATCGTCTACCTGCAATCGAACGAAAGATCGAGCCCGAATATAAACGACAAAGCTGCAACGCTAAAAAACACGATCAAGAGACTGCTATAAACCGGTAAAACTCCCCGTCGATGTTAATACTACACTTAATTCCCGCATAACACGGTTAATTCGTTCCGCGTTGTACCGAAACTGTGTTGAGTGAAACCCGCAAGCTAATACAGTTTAATAAAAACACCGTGATGAAAACATTTGTACTATACGAGAGTTGTTCAAGTTTATTAGGGGAATCATTTTATAAGTATTTCCAATTATAAAAATACGAAGTGGTGGAATTTTTATATCGTGTTATACCAAAATTGAGTTTGCAGAGTTGGTCTACATACAATCTCCTACTCAATTACACCTTTTATTCTTAAAAAAAAAAACGGATCATATGAAGAATTTCAGAATCTCAAAATGTCCCAATGATTCCATCACTAACAATGAATCTCTTTACATTACATATAAAAATTTTCCTAATCAACGAAACCAGCAATTAGAGATCTAAAGGAAATCGAACGAAAAAAAAAGGAAGAAAATACCTCGACAGAAGAACTCGTAACTTACTCAAGTTGCTTTGGTTTACCTACATTTTCCTACTCAATTACATCTTTTCTTCTTAAAAAGAAAGAATCTTCCCAGAAGAATTTCCTAATCTCAAAAGGTCCTCGCGTTTTTATCTCTAACAATAGATATCTTCATAATCGGTATAAAAATTAAAAAATTTTCCTAATCAATGAAACCAGCAATTAGAGATCTAAACGAAGATCGAACGAAAAAAAAGAAAGAAAATACTTCGACAGAACAAATATACATCTTTTATTCTTCAAAACAGAAAAGAATCTTCCCAGAATAATTTCCCAATTTCAAAAGATCTCCGCGTTTCCATCTCTAACAACGAAACTCTTCACTCTAAATATAAAACTTAAAAAATTTTCCTAATCAACGAAACCAGCAATTAACGATCTAAACAAGGATCGAACGAAAAAAAGAAAAATACCTCGACAGAACATCTCGTAACTTACTCGAGTTGCTTTGGTTTATCTACATTTTNAATGATATTATTGCAAAGATTACATACGAAAGATGCGCAAATTCTACGGATTATCTTGAATAAATAAGGTGTCAGAGGTTCGTCTCACTGGAAGAGAAATAATATGGATCTTTGCTGACTGGATTTAGGCAGCTTTATTCGAGAGATTATTTTATGAGGAACTTTTTAATGTCTACAAAACCACAGGGTCGTAATGATATTATTATTCTTATTTATTCTGGAATAAATGTGTCAGAAATTCGTCTCACTAAAAGAAAGGTAATATGGATCCTTGCTGACTGGATTTATTTAAAAGATTCTTTTATTCGAAATTTTTAATATCTACGAAACCGAAAATGATATTATTGCAAAGATTACATACGAAAGATGCGCGAATTCTACGGATTATCTTGAATAAATAAGGTGTCAGAGGTTCGTCTTACTGAAAGAAAGATAAGATGGATCTTTGCTGACTGGATTTAGCCAGTTTTATTTGAGAAATTATTTTACTCGGAATTTTTAATGTCTACAAAACCAAAGGGTCGTAATGACATTATTGAGAGGGTTACACACGAAAGATGCTCGAATTCTGCGGATTATCTCGAATAAATAAGGTGTCAAAAGTTCGTCTCACTGGAAGAAAGGTAATATGGATCCTTGCTGATTGGATTTATTTGAAAGATTCTTTTATTTGGAATTTTTAATATCTACGAAACCAGAAGATCGTAATGATATTATTGCGAAGATTATATACGGAAGATACTCGAATCCTGCGAATTATCTCGAATAAATAGAATGTCAAAAGTTCGTCTCACTAAAATAAAAGTAATATGGATCCTTGCTGACTGAATTTATTTGAAAGAGTCCTTTATTTGAAATTTGTAATGTCTACGAAACCAGAAGATCGTAATGATATTATTACGAGAGTTAAACACGAAAAATGCTCGAATTCTACGGATTAGCTTGAATAAGTGTGTCACAGGTTCGTCTCACTAAAATAAAAGTAATATGGATCCTTGTTGACTGAATTTACTTGAAAGATTCTTTTATTCGGAATTCTGGTTTCGTGGATATTAAAGAGGGTCGTAATGATATTATTACTCGTCGTATTTTAAATTATGTTAAAAGAGGTATTATACGAATCGTATCATATCACCGCAATATGTCACTTTGTGTAATATAATTGCACACTTTAGGTATTACCATTTGGGCTAGGTAGTTATATTATATAAAATAGCCATTTAGGGTCTAATCATATTACGTGTATAAATTGATTTTGGTAGATTTCAGACCACCATTTAGAATATTTCATTATTCGGAAATGACAAGTACGTTACATTAATTACCATTTACATTGCTCGTTGAATATTTCGGTACGTTATATAAATTAAATATTCCGAAAAATATTATTTCATCACCATGTTTCTTCTTCTGCAATTTTTCTCTTCTTATTTTGTTTCAAAACATTTAAGACATTTAAGATCATATATCGTACTTCGTTTATCACTTAATAATACTTTACTTCTTTCATTTCGTTTAGAAAAATGTTTAATCGAATATAAAATATATTTAATCACCCATTCGGTGCAAAATTTATGACGAATTCGTGACACGATTTACAAGAGAATACCGTTTTACCTTAAAGTAGCTTGACTTCCAAACGTGCGTTGAAATCTGATAAAAAGAGACTATAGGCTAGACTATTTCCCTAGAGAAATTTCAGACTATTTCATCGTCTACCTGCAATCGAACGAAAGATCGAGCCCGAATATAAACGACAAAGCTGCAACGCTAAAAAACACGATCAAGAGACTGCTATAAACCGGTAAAACTCCCCGTCGATGTTAATACTACACTTAATTCCCGCATAACACGGTTAATTCGTTCCGCGTTGTACCGAAACTGTGTTGAGTGAAACCCGCAAGCTAATACAGTTTAATAAAAACACCGTGATGAAAACATTTGTACTATACGAGAGTTGTTCAAGTTTATTAGGGGAATCATTTTATAAGTATTTCCAATTATAAAAATACGAAGTGGTGGAATTTTTATATCGTGTTATACCAAAATTGAGTTTGCAGAGTTGGTCTACATACAATCTCCTACTCAATTACACCTTTTATTCTTAAAAAAAAAAACGGATCATATGAAGAATTTCAGAATCTCAAAATGTCCCAATGATTCCATCACTAACAATGAATCTCTTTACATTACATATAAAAATTTTCCTAATCAACGAAATCATCAATTAGAGATCTAAAGGAAATCGAACGAAAAAAAAAGGAAGAAAATACCTCGACAGAAGAACTCGTAACTTACTCAAGTTGCTTTGGTTTACCTACATTTTCCTACTCAATTACATCTTTTCTTCTTAAAAAGAAAGAATCTTCCCAGAAGAATTTCCTAATCTCAAAAGGTCCTCGCGTTTTTATCTCTAACAATAGATATCTTCATAATCGGTATAAAAATTAAAAAATTTTCCTAATCAATGAAACCAGCAATTAGAGATCTAAACGAAGATCGAACGAAAAAAAAGAAAGAAAATACTTCGACAGAACAAATATACATCTTTTATTCTTCAAAACAGAAAAGAATCTTCCCAGAATAATTTCCCAATTTCAAAAGATCTCCGCGTTTCCATCTCTAACAACGAAACTCTTCACTCTAAATATAAAACTTAAAAAATTTTCCTAATCAACGAAACCAGCAATTAACGATCTAAACAAGGATCGAACGAAAAAAAGAAAAATACCTCGACAGAACATCTCGTAACTTACTCGAGTTGCTTTGGTTTATCTACATTTTCCTACTCAATTACATCTTTTATTCCTAAAAAGAAAGAATCTTCTCAGAAGAATTTCCCAATCTCAAAAGATCTCCGCGTTTCCATCACTAACAACGAATCACTTCACTCTAAATATAAAACTTAATAAATTTTCCTAATCAACGAAATCAGCAATTAGAGATCTAAACGAAGATCGATCGAAAGAAAAAAAAAGAAAATACTTCGACAAAACAACTCTACATCTTCTATTCTTCAAAACAAAAAAGAATCTTCCCAGAAAAAATTCCCAATCTCAAAAGATCCCTGCGTTTCCATCTCCAACAACGAATCTCTTCATACTCTATATAAAAATTTTCCTAATCAATGAAATCATCAATTAGAGATCTAAACAAAGCTCGATCGAAAAAAAATACCTCGACAGAGCAACTCGAAAAAAAAAAAAAATGAGTAACAGAGAGTTTAAAGACGACAATTTCCCCGGAGAATCCTGGAACGGAGATCGGATCGAAGATCGAACGAAAGAAAAAAAAAGAAAATACTTCGACAAAACAACTCTACATCTTCTATTCTTCAAAACAAAAAAGAATCTTCCCAGAAAAAATTCCCAATCTCAAAAGATCCCTGCGTTTCCATCTCCAACAACGAATCTCTTCATACTCTATATAAAAATTTTCCTAATCAATGAAATCATCAATTAGAGATCTAAACAAAGCTCGATCGAAAAAAAATACCTCGACAGAGCAACTCGAAAAAAAAAAAAAATGAGTAACAGAGAGTTTAAAGACGACAATTTCCCCGGAGAATCCTGGAACGGAGATCGGATCGAAGATCGAACGAAAGAAAAAAAAAGAAAATACTTCGACAAAACAACTCTACATCTTCTATTCTTCAAAACAAAAAAGAATCTTCCCAGAAAAAATTCCCAATCTCAAAAGATCCCTGCGTTTCCATCTCCAACAACGAATCTCTTCATACTCTATATAAAAATTTTCCTAATCAATGAAATCATCAATTAGAGATCTAAACAAAGCTCGATCGAAAAAAAATACCTCGACAGAGCAACTCGAAAAAAAAAAAAAATGAGTAACAGAGAGTTTAAAGACGACAATTTCCCCGGAGAATCCTGGAACGGAGATCGGATCGAAGATCGAACGAAAGAAAAAAAAAGAAAATACTTCGACAAAACAACTCTACATCTTCTATTCTTCAAAACAAAAAAGAATCTTCCCAGAAAAAATTCCCAATCTCAAAAGATCCCTGCGTTTCCATCTCCAACAACGAATCTCTTCATACTCTATATAAAAATTTTCCTAATCAATGAAATCATCAATTAGAGATCTAAACAAAGCTCGATCGAAAAAAAATACCTCGACAGAGCAACTCGAAAAAAAAAAAAAATGAGTAACAGAGAGTTTAAAGACGACAATTTCCCCGGAGAATCCTGGAACGGAGATCGGATCGAAGATCGAACGAAAGAAAAAAAAAGAAAATACTTCGACAAAACAACTCTACATCTTCTATTCTTCAAAACAAAAAAGAATCTTCCCAGAAAAAATTCCCAATCTCAAAAGATCCCTGCGTTTCCATCTCCAACAACGAATCTCTTCATACTCTATATAAAAATTTTCCTAATCAATGAAATCATCAATTAGAGATCTAAACAAAGCTCGATCGAAAAAAAATACCTCGACAGAGCAACTCGAAAAAAAAAAAAAATGAGTAACAGAGAGTTTAAAGACGACAATTTCCCCGGAGAATCCTGGAACGGAGATCGGATCGAAGATCGAACGAAAGAAAAAAAAAGAAAATACTTCGACAAAACAACTCTACATCTTCTATTCTTCAAAACAAAAAAGAATCTTCCCAGAAAAAATTCCCAATCTCAAAAGATCCCTGCGTTTCCATCTCCAACAACGAATCTCTTCATACTCTATATAAAAATTTTCCTAATCAATGAAATCATCAATTAGAGATCTAAACAAAGCTCGATCGAAAAAAAATACCTCGACAGAGCAACTCGAAAAAAAAAAAAAATGAGTAACAGAGAGTTTAAAGACGACAATTTCCCCGGAGAATCCTGGAACGGAGATCGGATCGAAGATCGATGGGCATCCGAGGACGTAGGCGAGATCGACAAGATCCAGGCTCGATGTGCTGTCCATGAACGGTCCTAGCAGGGAAAGTTACGATCGTGGAGCGAAAGAGAGGATGGAAAACAGCGAACGAGAGAAAGAGAGAGACGTAGATACGCGACGCGACGAGCAATCAACGTAAATCACTTGGCTGATGCTCAATTTAACAAGGAGGGCCATTATGATCGCGAACTCGAAGTAACGAGCACGAAGAGTGCTCTGTCCCTGTTGCACCACGGTCACCCCGATGAAATCCGCCGGGAGCAGCGCGCAAAGTACGGTTTATTGCAAGAAGGCCCGTTTGCGTTACGCCCGCACGTACCCTGCGTGGTAGGTTGGTCAAAACAATCAAGGGGATCGCGTTTCTGGCCGATTTAGGTGAGCCAAACGAAACCGTCTGTGAAGTGGCAGGGGCGAAAGAAACATTAAGCTTCGGCCAACGGTATGAGGGAAACGGAACGACGCCAGTGTCACGTAAAAATATAAGAGAAATATATACATATATATATAGAATATAAATATAGAATATAGAATATAAATATATATATAGAATATAAATATAGAATATAGAATATAAATATATATATAGAATATAGAACTATATATAATAATATATTATATAGAACTATATATATATATATAGAATATAGAACTATATATATATATATATAGAATATAGAACTATATATAATAGAACGAATATAGAACGAATATATAATAGAACAAGGATTGTGTTGTCAGCCCGCAGACCGACAGACCTTTTTTCTCTATTCAAAATAACGACGAATTACAATAGTTCCGCGTTAGGTAACACGTTCCAAATAGACTGCCTTTTTGGATTTATATATTTGGACATGCCTTATTGGGTTTATATATCGTGTTATTTGGTTTAAGAAGGAGTTCGTTATCGCTGAATTTGGGATATGGTTTATGGTATCAGGGGTTAACTGTTTATCAGGAAGTTTATGGAGTTTTGGTATGACACTATCTTGTTTAGGAGGAAGTATTGAATTTAACTGTTTATCAGGAAGTTGATTAGACGGTGTTTTGATATGACACAAGACTGGCTGTTGATTTTCGGGTGGTATATAGTAGACTGAAGGTGACTGGGGGTTGTTATCGAATAGTAATGATAAATTTATCGCTAGATTATAATACCAAAGGAGATTTTCTCGAAAGTGTTCCCTTTTGTTATTTCATTTGAATTTTCCACCGATATGAATCTAAACGATATTCGTATAATTTTTTTGTACGAGTATAAACATGGTAATAATGCTGCAAAAGCTGCACGCAACATAAACCAAGCGTTTGGGGAGAATACAGTTAATGATCGAAAAGTGCAGCGTTGGTTTGAAAAATTTAGGTCCGGTGATTTTTCGCTACAAAATGATCCGCGTGGGAGACCCAAAACGTCTGTGAAAAAT
>NIJG01000045.1:35338-47823 GCA_002201625.1 Euglossa dilemma | reverse complement strand
CCGCACGAACTAACTGAGCGAAATAAGCTGGATCGGTCGAACGTATGCTCATCGTTACTATCCCGATTTCATCGAGAGCCATTGAAATATGAAGTTTTGCAGCACCCAGCCTATTCACCGGACCTCTCGCCAACCGACTTTCATTTTTCTAAACATTTAGAACTGTTTTTACGAGCTAAACAGTATGAAAATGAAGACAGTTTAAGCAACAACTCGTGAGATTGCCGAGAGGTTAAATTTGTCGAATTCGAATGATCACGTTAACCCTTTATTCTCTATGAACGCATATATGCGTTTGACGAAAGTCACCACTGTGGACGAAGAACCCATATATGAGTCTGCCAATTTTTTCCATTTTTATTTTATATGGTTAGAAAAATAACGTTTTAAAATTTACCACACGCAATTAAATTATCAATTTCTGTTACACATATCAAATTTGATTCTATAATTGTAAAATTGTGTTGTAAATTTAGTATTCAAAAATTTTAATGTCTATAATAAACAACTTTAATACTCAAAAATAACACCTTTTAATTATTTCACCCCGAGCAAAAAGATTACTATAATTTATTACAGTTTGCGCCTTAAATACTCAGTTCAGTCTAGCATAAAAGTATTCCGTTCCTACAAACCGTTTCATCAGCGAGTATTTAGAGCCTAAAACGTTAAACGTTGCTCTAAAAAGATCGTGTTTCATTTTCACCCTAAAAAAGAAACGAAATGACTTTTCGAACAAGCTGATATTTCCATTGGAAATTCGCGTTTCTTTCACCGGATGACAATAACGCTTGGGACCCGATACGCGAGGTAACTTAACTGCGGTTAACTGGCGAGTTAACTGCGACACGGGGAGGAGGCTCGGACGGAAGAGGCGGATAAAAAGCGAGTGGAAGAACGAGAAACGGGATTCTATGGCCGTTCTCCATCTGTTCGCCACCAACGCGCCCCGACGGCCAGAGATAGTCCACGGCCATGCGTCTTGCAACGGCCTCTGTGGCGTTAAGTGCATTAAATTCTCGCGACAATCACGATGCCGCATCTTCGCGGCAAGGAAAGGAGGTGGAGGAACACACCCACGTAGATCCTCTGATAACGACACGTGGACAAATTGAAACGGACGGGCGAGAGTGCAGGCTCGTAAAAGTCGAAACCGTGGTTCAAACGCGAAATGAATTTCGTTATTTCGACGAACCATGGACTTTTTTCTATCGGAAACCGATCTACGCTGGAAGAAGTCGTCGAGAGGTGTGTAACCAGAGGCGAAAGGTGTCGCGAGGTTGTATGCTAATATTCGATGGGTGAAGGGAAGTTATTGTTCCTCTTGGAAGAGTTGGAGACAGTGGAATGTTGGCAGATAGGTTTCAGCTTTACGAGCTAATACGAATAATCGTTCCTGTCGTATCGCATTATCGTGGCAATTAAATGAACTTTAGAGAAAATTCTCAGGCTGTGGGAATGTAACATTTTAGTATATTTCAGTTGCACATACAGATAATTTAGGTAGATTTCATTGTCTGACGAGTTGGGAGAATAGATAGAGGTTATGGTTATTTTCACGAGTGTTTGGAGGGTTAAAATTTTTGTAATTGAGATAGTTTCGAAAATGAAGATCGTAGTAATAGTCGGACACTGGATTTAAATACATCACGTTACTTTGAAAGCTTCTTTTACTAAAAATTCCAGATTTAATTTATCTAGCTCCCATAATTGATTATTTGAAGCAAAAGCGATATACTTTTTAACTTTTTAACTTTGGTAAGTATTTCCTTTCATTCTATGTCAAAGGATAAGTTTTATGAATTAATCTTATCGATAAAGATCCAACATTTCTTAAAAACGTTAAAATGTGAAAATTTCTATTTCCACCTTCTATTCTGTAGTTTAAATTAGTGAAATAAAATAGTATTTTTTAATCGCATTAAGTGTATTTAATTTGTATGTCAAGGGGTTAGTTAAATAATTTTCAAAACAGTAGAAACTATTAAACACTATCTTTTACTACGAAATTCTAGGTTTACGTTTATCTAGCTGCCATAATTAATTATTCGGAGCAAAAGCGATATACTTTTTAATCCCATAACATACAATGATGAGTTAGACTCGTCATTTATTTCAAGGAGCTTCTTTGACTTTGGTAAGTATTTCTCTTCATTGTATGTCAAAGGATAAGTTTTATGAATTAATCATATCTATAAAAGTCCAATATTTCTTAAAAACGTATTCTTTTTCCACCTTTCATTCTCTAGTTTAAATTCAGTAAAATAAAATATTTTTCAATCGCATCAAGCATATTTAATTTGTATGTCAATAGGTTAAATAAATAATTCTCAAAACAGCAGAAACTATTAAGCACTATCTTTCACTACGAAATTCAAGGTTTAGATTTATCTAGCTTCCACAATTGATTATTTGGAGCAAAAGCGATATACTTTTTAACATACAATGACGAGTTAGACTCGGCATTCATTTCAAGCATCTTCTTTGACATTGGAAACTATTTCCCTTCACTGTATGTCAAAGGATAAGTTTTATGAATTAATCTTATCGATAAAAATCCAATATTCCTTAAAAATGTATTTTTTTCCACCCTCCATTCTCTAGTTTAAATTAGTGAAATAAAATAGTATTTTTCAATCGCATCAAGCGTATTTAATTTAAATATCAAGGGGTTAACATTATATTAACACAACCCGTCAATTTGACGGGTGAGTTGCTCCAATTATGCAATATTAATCGATTTAATCAACTTATATTAAGTTTGTTAATATCGTAATTGTTTTTAAATTAAACTCATGGTCTTATTTAAAAAAAATACGTAGTTCTCTTTACCCGTAAATCTGACGGATCTCCATAAAGATATTAAGAAACGTCCGTAAACCTAGTGTTAATTAAATCATCTTCAAAATACCAGAAACTATTAAGCACCATCTTTCACTACGAAATTCCATGTTTCCTTTTACCTATCTCCCATAATTAATTATTCTCGAAACATATTACTAGCGATACAACAAACTATTAACCACCGGAAGATCTAGCAACAATTTCGAAGCCATTATAATCCACCTAAAACTCACATGTACCGGATAAAATTATACTTGAATTTCGTGTATAATCTTGGACGATATCTTCGCGAAATATTCCTCGAGACTAAAGGAAGTAATCGTGAAGAAACGAAGACTGAAAGCAGTTGGACTTTCATCACCCTTCGGTCTCGATAACGACATCCAGAATCCAGGATGCCCGCGACCGTCGGCCAGGCAAAACATTAACGCTCGAACGCTAATTAGTTTGACGGAGTAATAAGTAGGTCGAGGGTGTGCTTAAAGAGATAATTAATTAGTAGGTAGGGCTCACAGCGAGCATTCTTGGCAATCCACTTTCAATTAGCCGTCCCTCTCGAAGAGAACCGCCAAGTGCATAGCCGTGTACGTTGTTGGGCCCTGGTTAAAGGCACACGGATCAACGATCTTGGTGCTTGGCCTTCCGTTGACGGAAGGGATCGCTTTTGACATGTTGAGGATCCAGCGTTGCAATGGTCCTCCGGGCTATTCCGGACTTCACCGCCGAGTACCGTCGTTAATCGATGCTCTGCAAACAGTGGCTCTATGCCCGCCGCTCCTCCAGCCGGCCAAGTGCGTTTAAGCTCGTTTAGTCAATTAGTAATCGTGGAGTAATCCGATCGAGTCGAGGGATACTCGAAAACCGGCCTTTAAGCTCCTTTCACACTGCCCGCCCTACGGGATACTTCAAAGACGCTTTTCTTCCACGGCAAGTGGATTCGAACGCTGCGATTAACACGCCGAGAACCGATGAATTCCGATCGGACAGAGATACCCAGATGATCTCGTGATTTTCCTGTTGGTTTAGGTCAAAGGATCGTCTGCTAATTTCGGCGTCTGCCTCTTCGACCAATCTCCTTTTAGCGAGGCAAAACGATCATACGAACGTCTGGGAAATTGATTCTTCATCTGGTCGATGGTTTTTAGAGAATAGTATTCGTCTTTACGATAAAAATATTTAATTATAGGTTGCATTAATTGCGAAGAAATTGAAATTCTGTACGTTTGGAAATTTCTATTTGATAACATTGAAATTCTGTACGTTTAGAAGTTTGTACGAAGCTTTTCTATCCAGTAATATTTATATTTATCGGAATTAATCAGACGCGAATAACGTAAACGTCTATTACGATACGCCGTTTGGAATTTTAATAACACGATTATTTATAACTTTAATGAATAATACTTCAAAACAAAGACATCAACTGCAAACGCAATTCATTGTTTCAATGTTCCACGCTGGTAATTTCAGATTTCTGGAAAACTCTTCGCCCAATCTCCTTTTAGCGAGGCAAAACGATCATACGAACGTCTGGGAAATTGATTCTTCATCTGGTCGATGGTTTTTAGAGAATAGTATTCGTCTTTACGATAAAAATATTTAATTATAGGTTGCATTAATTGCGAAGAAATTGAAATTCTGTACGTTTGGAAATTTCTATTTGATAACATTGAAATTCTGTACGTTTAAAAGTTTGTACGAAGTTTTCCTATCATCCTGTAATACTTATCGGAATTAATCAGTCGGTCGGAATTTTAATAACACGATTATTTATGCCTCTAATGAATAATACTTCAAAATAAATACACCAACCGCAAACGCAATTCATTGTTTCAATGTTCCACGCTGGTAATTTCAGTTTTTTGAAAAGCTCTTTTCCGAATCTCATTTTAGCGATGTGAAACGCTCATACGAACGTCTGGGAAATTAATTCTTCTTCAGATACACGATTTTCATCGAATACTATTCGTCTTTACGTTAAAAATATTTAATTATTGGTTGCACCAATTGCGAAGAAATTGAAATTCGATAAAATTGAAATACTGTACGTTTAGAAGTTTCTATTCGATAAAATTGAAATTCTGAACGTTATGAAGTTTCTATTAAGTTTTAGTTGCGAATAACGCAACCATCTTTTGCAATATACCGTTCGGAATTTTAATAACACGATTATTTATAGCTCTAATGAATAATACTCCAAAACAAATACATCAACTGCAAGCACAATTCATTGATTCAATGCTCCATGCTGGTAATTTTGGTTTTTCAAAGAACTCTTGGTCAAATTTCCTTTTAACGATGCAAAACGCTCATGCGAACGTCTGGGAAATTGATTCTTCTTCTGATCGATGATTTTCACCGAATACTATCGTCTTTATGTTAAAAATATTTATTTATAGGTAGCAGCAATTGCGAAGAAATTGAAATTCGATAAAATTGAAATACTGTACGTTTAGAAGTTTCTATTCGATAAAATTGAAATTCTGAATGTTTTGAAGTTTCTATTAAGTTTTAGTTGCGAATAACACAACCATCTTTTGCAATATGCCGTTCGGAATTTTAATAACACGATTATTTATAGCACGAATGAATAATATTGTAAAACAAATACATCTACCGCAAACGCAATTCATCGTTTCAATGCTCCATGCTGGTAATTTCGGTTTTTCGAAAATCTTTTAGTCGAATCTCCTTTTAACGACGTAAAACGCTCATACGAACGTCTGTTAAATTGATTCTTCTTCTGCCCGTCTCTTTTCACCAAACAGTATCGCGTTTAAGTTAAAAATACTTCACTATGACTATCCCCAATTGCGAAGAAACTCCTATTCGATCAAATTGAAATTCTATACCTTTATAAGTTTCTATCAAGTTTCCCTATCATCACCAATACACCATTCGGAATTTTAATAACACGATTCTAAACAAACACATCAACCTCAAAACCCAATCCATCCTTTCGTAACCCCACGCAATAACCAAACTCGAACCGCGTCCTTAACGCAAAAAAATTCCTCAGACTACCCCATTCTGACGTAATCCACGCCGTATCTTCACAACTCTAAGCAAAGACAGAGAAAGCGATAGTTGGATATACTTTCTAACGACAGAACCTCTGCCGGGAGGATGATCCGGGGATATGATCAGGATCCGTCTAAAACGACAAAACAAAGGATTCGGACAGGACGAGTGAGTCGTCAAGCAGCTGATCCGGTAAGACCATTCAGCAAGAAATACCGTGCTACTAACACAAAGCTTTTCAATCTTTGATACACCAAAAGCTGCAGCACCCTTGCCGTCGGTGTTCTATCTCTCTCTGTCCTGATGGGCGTGTATACTCGTGGACGAAAAGACGAGGGGGCGAGGAGATAGAAGTCGATAAGTGTCCTTGCGCCAGAAGGAGGATCCTCTCGCATCTTGACACGGTGACCCCCACCCTGTTCCAGCCACGCAAACCCCCATCGCAAAAGGCAGCCAAGCCCCTACCACTGCTCGAGCCAGTCCTCTCTTCTTCTTATCATCCCTGGCCGCCATTCCATCCATCTTCTTTTCTTTCCATTTTCTTCGGTGCTATGGTACCACTACTACTGTCGGTACTACTACCACATCTATACCCAGGGCACACGGTATCATCGTCCCGACATTGCCACCACTACTCTCACGTTCGTATTCTCTACACCAACGTAGCCCAGGCTAGGTAGGATCCAGCGTCATGGCACACCATACCAGAACCCCCGTGCTCGCTCCCTTTCCGGGACCCGTGCGCCATCCCCGTCCCCCAAAACCCGCGCCTCCACCTCGTGCTCTGTTCACTAATTGCACATTCTTCGCATAGTTTCGCCACCCTCCACCCCTACCAACCCCCATCTACGCCAAGGACGGACGGCGAAGGGGGATTGTAAGCCCTCGACACACAACCACCCCTCTCTCTCTCTACCTCCACCCCTCTCGTTGCTCTATCTATCTATCTCTGGCTTCCACCACTTCCCTTTACCCTCTGCAACCCCCTCGTCCAGTTAGATCATCTCTGTCAGACCTATCAGGTTTCTAGATTGTCTTCCTTGTCGCTCTGCTTCACTCGTATGTTCATACTATCTACTATATCGCGGAACGTGTTCCTCTTGCTCGTTCTACTATCCTTCCCTTTGCTCCTACCCTTGCTTCCAACCCCTTCCACCGACACCGCCACCCTCGTTCAAGCATCCCCCATACTTTTGTGCCGCTAACTCAGTGAGTCCACGCTTCCCGGAAATCACGTGTGTGTTCGTGAGCCTGTGTGTTTCGTGTCGCGAACTCCGGCCAGCGTTTATGTCCACGAATAAGGGTGGGGTGTGCAGAGAGAGAGAGGGATGGAGAAAGAAGGGTATAAGTGCTCGCAGAGAGCCACGGGACGATTTTCGCGTGATCCTTCGAGAATATGTTTCAGAGCGAGCCCTGTTGTCGCGAGACGCGAGCTGGAATGATGGCACGACGTTTTATGAGCCGCTTCATCGCAGAGTATTGTCGGGAAATAGAGTGAGGATTCGTATAGTGGATTGTCGGTTGTGCTTTATGCACACGAGTCATTTTTGGTCATTTTTGTTGCATTAGGTTATTTTAACATTTCGCACTTCGAGAGGCGACTATCAGTCGTCATTTAATCGGAATTTAAATATCGATATTAATCCTTTGAACTCGAGAGACGACTTTCAGTCACCATTCGGTTTAATTCCATAACTTAAAAACGAAGCGATAATAAGTATATTAACCCTTAACGAACGAATGCCGCTATACTCGCGATATTATAAATATTCTAAAATAGTCGAATGCCGCCATACACGCGGCATGACGTGATATTTTAGGAAATCTGTTAGGTTTGGACTTATTTATACATGCAACAATTAAGGGCGATCGGCAATTGTTTTTTGTCGTGCTCTAGAACGCATTCCTTTCATTCCTCTTCGAGGATTCAGCGAAAATACATCGTTTTATATGCGGTCAATAAAGTTTGTTATCGTCATTTTCGGAGGAAGGCGGGAAACACGTAATTATTGCGATACTTGTAGTAAGAAACCTGGTATTCACATTGGGGACTGTTGGGAGAAGTACCACACCCAAAAAAAATATAAGTAATTTTGTATAAATATATCGTTAATCTATAAAAAATAAATTTATAAATGTATACAAATCTATACATTACATACACGCATCTATTTGTTTATTTCAATTCCTATTATTTTTCTGAAATTTTCACTTCAGTATTCTTTTGTACGGATATATCTGTTCATATACTACCTATTATTACCGTAAGTTTTCATCAAATCGAATAAAGCGATATTAATTATGCATCTTTTCTCGCTCTGGAAATGAAGCACTTAATTTCCTAAAAATCCGTCGACTTACTGGTCATAGTATTAGAAAAATGCGCTCGTTCGTTAAGGGTTAAAGATAATTACACGCTAAGTATCAAAATAAAATAATTCCGCTCGTTCCAAACCCAAACATATATTATTTTTTACATATTTTCACGTAAAAGGAACTACCGAGCTTATAGAAACATAAGAAAAGCGAAAAAGTCTTCGAGCGCAAAGGGTTAATTGCAAAATAAAATAAACGCGCATGTTTGGATTATTGCACGTATAAATATTCCTAATTTATCGTTTGGTATTCGTTATTAAAAACAAAAAAAAAAACAATTGACGATTACCTCTGATTGTTAAAAGTATAATTGAGACCGAACCTAACAGGATTTCTGAATTATTATCTCGGCGGTGTTCGATTCTAAATAATTTTTATAATGTCGCGAGTATAGTGGTATTTATTCGATAAATTAGGTTCTTTTAAGAGAGAAATTACTTTGTTTAGGTATATTTGCGTGTATAATTCGCTTAATCCATTATTTTCGAAGAGTTTTATCGTGATTATATCTTTGTTTTCTCTGCTGACACTTTTAAACAGTGAAATAAAATAAGGAAGGCGCGTGTTTGTGTTATTTCACGTATAGTTATTTGTAATATATTTATTGTTTCTTATTCGTTATTTAGATTAAAACTTTGCCTTATTTAGGTATTAATTGGGTATATACCTTGTTTAACTTATTGTTTTCGAAGAGTTTATTCGCAATTATATCTTTCTACCCTCGCTCACACTTTTAACAGCGAAATAAAATAAGAAACACGCGTGTTTGGGTTATTTCACGTATAAACATTCCTAATTTATCGTTTCGTATTCGTTATTAAAACAAATGGCGACTAAGCGTCGCTTCTTGAGTGCAAAGAATTAATTTCAATCGTAGATAATTCATATTCACACTCTAATAAAGGTTTCAACCGACATTTTGAACATTTTCAATAATTGTTTGCAATTATTTCCGAACCTAACTCCTCTCTCTCTTTCTCTTTCTGGGTTTAGTTCGATGAGAACGATTATCGAATAGATGCTATAGACACGTATTCGCAAAAAGAGAAAAAATATTTTGAAAAAAAAGAGGGTCAGAGGGGGTGTGCGAAGTTTCATGGGGTTGTGTGCGAGAAAAGCGAGCGCGCGCGTGCAGATTCAACGACAAGCGAACGTGTCTAGCCCCGCGTCAGCAAGCTTTACCGAGAGAAAATTTATTTTCCGGTTACAGCCACAACTTATCCGGACGCCTTTACCTTTCCACGACCCTCCATTCAATTTCTGATCGTCTGCGGGATGGCGACGTCGTCCCAAAACCTGCCGTGTTTCCCTGGATTAAACCGGCTGTTCTGCGATGCTGAGACGCCACTTTTCAAAATTTTTATATACACCCATTTCCCCATTCGACCTTATCTTTGAAAATAAATCCAGAATATACGAATCACGATATTAAAGCTGAAATAATTTTTACGCGTGAAATTTCTTTCTTCAGGATAATATCTGATCTTTGAATGGACTTGGAATTTTGAGAATTATTTGGTTATTGGAAGTTGAATGATAAAGTATTAAAATAAAATTCTTTCTATTTATAGAAAGTCTCGAACTAGTTATAGTTAATGATTTGTTAATTGTCTGAATTTTATTATAAACAAATAAATAACACATTTTACACAATACAGAGTAAACTCGTGATTTGTACTTTTGTTTCGCGTTAGCTATGTTCAGTTCACTAGCTAATATTGAAGTTATTTTTTATGTTTCTTGTGTAATATTACTTACTTTGTTAAAAAATATATTGGAAATTTAAAGTATATACCTTGCAATAAAGTTATGATAAAAACATGACTTTTTCTATGTGCAATTACGTTTTGAAACAAACAACTCAATTTTTCTTTTTTTTAATCACTTATATCTTTGTTATTTATGTAATTTTCAATGAATACAGAAAAATTACTANTGTAATTTTCAATGAATATAGAAAAACTAGCATCCCTGTTTTATTCTATATTTTGTTCTTAATACACTGCTTTCTGAATTATGTAAATATTGCTTTTTGTTTGGTTTTTACGAGCCTTTTTCCAAATCCTAGTAAAATCATAAAATTCAACTGCTTATCTTCCCATAAGCACCTCTTTTTCGCCCGGCACTAAAAGGGTTAATAAAACCCGTCAAGTTGCGTCCATTTTGTTATAAAAAAGAAATTTGGAAAGAAATTTCATTTCCACACGTAATTCCGAGAAAATAATCAGTGACACGAGATAAACTCTGAGAAAAACAGCTGATCAACGATGTGTTAAATAATCCTTTCTTTGCTTCGATTTCAAAAATAAGATTCATTAATTATAATAGATAAAATTGCTCACAGATAAGATGATAAAACAAACTTACAAAAATACAAATTCACGAGTGTATAACTAGCACAATGATGACATGGAAATCGAATGGTAAACTCTCAAAATAAATTTCTTTCTATTTACAAAAAGTCTCGAGTAAATTATACTTACTAATTTCACAATTGTCAGAATGAATATAAACAAACAATTAACACATTGTTGATCGGTCACGAGTGAAACCATGATCCGTGCTTTTGCTTGGCATTAGCTTTGTTCAAATAAATTAATATCTCGTTAAATTGTTCATTTTGTTGTAAAAAAGAAATTTCACTTCCACACCTAATTCCGATAAAATATTCAAAACTTTAAGAAAAACAGTCAGTCAATAATATATTAAATAATCCATTCTTTGCATCGATTTAAAAAATAAGACCCATTATTCACAATATTGAGTCATTCGTAAAGTCATTTCATTTTATTTTTCTTCATGCAGTTGAAATTTGAAGTTGACTATGAAACGATACAATTAGATCTTTTATTAGTAAAAAACGAAAAGACTTTCCGACCAACCTAATAGATAAAACTGCTCGCAGATAAGATGACAAACCAGCATCAGAAAAATACAAATTCTCGAGTGTATAATTAATAACAGTATATTCCGTTCTTCGTGACTCGATAACGACAGGTAATTCGAATTACCATCCCCTCTGGTCGCGGCTAAAAACGGGAAAAGAAAGGCGGAAAACGAATGAATAAACATGTTAAACGTATGCGGAAATCGGGGATTTGGAATAATAACAGCCCGGCCGGCTGCGATTATTTAACATTTAATCAAGCATAATGTATTTACGACGTATCCACGTGGCGTGTGTGGTGGTGTTCGCTTAAACAGCGTGCGCGGCATTTAAATAAAATGTTTGCAAATAAATTCGGTCTGTACGCGATAACACGCCGTGGCCGATATAAACTGTGTCTCTTTATGGGCCGTGGCGTATATCTCCCTTGTTCCGCCGCGTAATTTTCGTGATGTACACGCGGACGATTTTATTCGATTGCGGTGATTTTATGGAGGACGCAGGAAACGAGATTCGCTCACGGGAAGTTTCGAAACTCGGCGAACGAACCACGCGTTGTGCAGCACCACCATGCTCGTTGATTTTCCCTCCAACCCTCTCTTTTTCTCTCTCCCCGTTTTTCCTACCCTGTTTTTCCATCCCTGTCTTTTCTCTCTTTGTCTTCGTTTTTTTTTCATATTTTTTCCCTCTCTCCATACACGCTTTTATTTTTTATTTTCCTCTTATTTCTTTGCGTGTTTGTCGAGCAAAGAGAGAAAGCGATTCACGCATGACAGCGGATGGCTCGAACGTGAAATCGATTTTTTTTTCACGGGAAATCATGCAGGCGCGCGCGCGAACCGTATGGAATTATATCGTTTGCAGTGTGTTAAACTGTCAAATTGCTCTTTCACCCTCTTCCCGTTTCAGCGTGATACGCGGTTTAAAAAAGTTTGCGCAGATACGAGGAGGTTCGATATGTGTATCGCGTGTTATCGAGAATTTCAGGGAGGAACGTTCGACTGTTTGACGTTTTTATCGAATTCGGGACAAAATATTGCACGCTGCGAAGCAATACCGTTCATTATGCCGCTGTTTTCGGTTTCATTTCGCAACGAAGCATGATTACTCCTGTACCATGCTTCTCGATGCGTATACGAATGAATTTCGCGTGAAATTTAACCGTTTTGCACTCGAGAGACGACTCTCTGTTACTGTTCGGTTTTATGTCGTAACTTAAACGCGAATAAGCGACAATAACTATATTAAAAGTAACTATACCGTTGAAATGAAATAATTCCGCTCGTTCCAAACGAAAACGTATAATAATATATAATAATAATATAATAATAATTTTCTTTCAAAAGCTTCTTCATAA
>NIJG01000044.1:862810-897632 GCA_002201625.1 Euglossa dilemma | reverse complement strand
AATTAGGGAATATTTTATCTCCCAGAATGGAATTTAATTTCTTTTCCGTCAAGATCAGGTATAATTTCTGCACATTTCGTTACACAATATATTCGTAATTTCTACTAATCTTATAGAAGCTGCACTTTTGAATCGTTCAATACGAGTTACGTAAATTCATGATACTAAATGTAAATACTTCGCCTCAGGCTCCTTTTTGCCACGAAAAGTTCTTTTCCATTCAAACAGGAATATAATAGTATACACCGATTTATTCGATAATATATTGGGTTATTCGAGAAGTAATTTCGTTTTTTCCCAACGGAGGACCTAATTGTATTTTTTCACAGCTAACTTCACGTTTAAGCCGCATAATTGTTACAAGGTAATTGTTAAAAGGTAAAAATTCGGTTCAAGCAAAGCGAAAATTACGCGATTTGTACGAAGAAGATGTATCAACCGACAATGCCAAAATTGGTTTGCAAAATTTCGTTCCGACAATTTCGATGTCAAAGAAGACCAGAAGTTGTTGCGGAAGGTCCGTTGAAGCCAATGAAGACGAAATAAAGGCATCGATAGATGCAAACCGCGGAATAACAACTCACGAGATTGCCGAGAGGTTAAATTTATCAAATTTGACTGTTCGTGATCACGCGAAACGTCGCTCTAAAATAATCGTGTTTCATTTTCACCAAAAAAAAAAAAACAAAATGACTTTTCAAACAACCCAATACAATACTATATTCCGGTAATCACATTATGAATTGATATAGTTCCTTGATATGCTAATGATCGGTAATTTCCTTTCTATTTACTATTTATCACTAAGCGATAATAAAGTCTAAAGTGGCAAATAGCGCAAATCACGAAGACAAGGCAAATAATAAGAGGTTCAAAGGAAATCGAGGCCTCGTTGCAACGAAAGTGTTCGCTAACTGTAATGTGTTACGTTAGAGGAACGTTGTCTAACATTTTCCACCCACGAATCGCAGTTCCGACTTTCTAGCGAGAAGATAGATCAAAGTTCGTATGCGGCTGTATTTCAGTGAAAATACGGAATTCGATTGGCCTGTCTCCAACAGGCTGGGGTTGGCAAAAGCGGACAGACGAAGGTTTAATAGCGGCCGTCCATCCGGCGGCGAATTAATTTCGACGTTGATCAACGTTCCGCGTTCCAACAGGCCTAGAAACGCCGTTATCACGCGGAAACGTTTCGGCTCGGCTCGAAATTGATGCCCCGTTCTTCTGCGTTCCATCTTCCTTCGAGAAGCACTCGCGCCAGTTCTCCAGTTACCGTCGCCGCTTCTGCCGATTAACGTTATTTTTGGCCGTTCGCCAAATTCTGCCAGGCGTGCACCGAATCGTGTCCCGCCTTGACAACCTCTTATTCCTTCCTCCTCGCGGAAAAAAGCCGGCCTCTCTGCGTTTCGCACCGAAATACCTTCCGATGCAAGAGAAGAGGTCGTTGCAACGAACCGCGATAGCGAATTCGTGGTAGCGAATCGAAGAAAATTTTGAATTGAATGAAAATCCAGATTATTGGAGAAATTTCGAAATTTTGTCTGCGCTTCGCACCGAAACACCTTCGGGTGGAAGAGGAAATATCATTGCAACGCGATAGCGAATTCTTGGTAGCAAGTCGAAGGAAGATTTTGAAATGAATGGAAATCCAGATTATTGGAGAAATTTCGAAATTTTGTCTGCGCTTCGCACCGAAACACCTTCGGGTGGAAGAGGAAATATCATTGCAACGAACCGTGATAGCGAACTCGTGGTAGCGAATCAAGGAAGATTTTGAATTGAATGGAAATCCAAATTATTGGACCAATTTTGAAATTTTGTCTGCGTTCGCACCAAAATATCTTCCGATGGAAGAGAAGAGGTCGTTGCAACGAACCGCGATAGCGAATTCTTGGTAGCAAGTCGAAGGAAGATTTTGAAATGAATGGAAATCCAGATTATCGGAGAAATTTCGAAATTTTGTCTGCGTTTCGCACCGAAACACCTTCGGGTGGAAGAGGAAATATCGTTGCAACGAACCGTGATAGAGAATTCGTGGTAGCGAATGGAAGAAAATTTTGAAATGAATGGAAATCCAAATTCGTGGAGAAGTTTCGAAATTTTGTCGATACGAATGCCTGATCAAAGGATTAATAACGAGAGACACTTGGAATTTCTAACACTCGGAAAATGTGTCCCTATTATTGAATTATATAGCGTTGAGAAACTTATTGCTAGACCTGATTTCTTTGAGAGAACGAAATTTTACTAGGATTGTTGTCGGTCCTTTGCATTTGAGATCAAGAGAAAATTGGTTGGACTGGAGAACAGTACCGAACAGAAATTTTGTTGATGTAGATAATTAGTATGATTAACAGTGAGTGATGCTTTCGATCTTTTGGATTTCGAAAACGTGGGAGGATTATCCTCTTTTATCTGAGAAAATATTCTGTGGATGATCTTGGTCCTTTGTATCTGGGATTAAAATAAATTTGAGATCAAAATGGACAGATCATCGCATCGATTTCGAATGGAAGAAAAATCGCTATTCCCAGAAGACCTGAAAAGTTTCGTTGTTTTAAAATGTCCAATTATAACCAGCAATTCCTACAACTCCCAAAATCCAGATGCGATTATTACGAGCATAATAGACTACTGTGTCCTTTCTTAATCCACCACTAGAAGTCGAACCTAATCCAATAAACTCTCAGTATGGAGAATTTAAGGAACAAGGCCAGGTTGTGTTACTTCATTAAAAAAAAAAAAGTGAAAAAGAAATTAACGATACACCTAGTATATACAAAATAATAAAAAATAGCGAACCGAGGTACCTATGGACGAAATTTTCTGAATTATTAAAAGATATGTATATACAACATCGATGACAATAACAAAACTATTTTCTGCTATATTCTAAGCAGCTGTCGCTCTAAAAACTACAAATATTTCCACGTATATCGTGACACTCGTCCGCAAAGATTTAAATCCGACTATCGGATGAAAGAATCTCTTTTCGAACATCGAAAATTCTCATTGGAGAAACACACATCTACATCGTAGAAGCATCTATATTTAAATGGGAATTTAAATTTAGCCTGTTCTCTCATAATTAACACCTGACTGTCGGGATCGCGATATCGGTAGAGATAACGGAACCAGGTTTCAATCCACTTTCGATTCTGATCTAATAATCCAAGATTCGCGTGTTCGCGAAGCCTTTCCACTGATCGCTCGAAAATATCAGACAACTTGAATCAGCTAACTATCACGAAGATCGAATATCTCGTACGAAACGGAGAAGAGAGATTCTCGTTTATTACCGACACCTAATTACCGACTTCTAAAATTAAAACGCAGCACAGTCGGAATTAAAACGAAGCTTTTCTACTGATCGTTGGAAAATACCAAGCAACTTAAACCAGCTAACCATCACGAAGATCGAATATCTTATACGAAACGGAGAAAACCGATCCTCGTTTACAACCGACACCTAATTACCGACTTGTAAAATTAAAACGCAGCACAGTCGAGATTAAAAACTCTCTGGAATACACTTCTCGATCGGACGTTGTTGTATTTACACTTTGACCGATTTCTAGAATTAAAACGCACAGCATTCGGGATTAAAAATTCTCTGGAATACACCTTTGGATCGGATGTCGGTGTTTTTAAACTTTAACCGACATCTAGAATGAAATAACCACCACGAAGAATTAATATCTCATACGAAACAAAGAAAACCGATCTTCCTTTACCATCGACACCTAATTACCGACTTGTAGAATTAAAACGCACCGCAGTCGGGATTAAAAACGCTCTGGAATACATCTCTCTATCGGAAGTCGGTGTGTTTATACTTTAATCGACTTCTAGAATTAAAACTCGGCGCAATCGGGATTAAAAATTCTCTGGAATACACCTCGCCATCGGACATCGGTGTGTTTATACTTTAACCGATTTCTAGAATTAAAACGATCCTCATTTACAACCGACACCTAATATCGACTTTTAAAATTAAAACTCGTCGCAGTTGGGATTAAAAATGTTTGAATAGGACGTCGGTGTGTTTATACTTTAACCGACCTCTAGAATTAAAACGATCCTTGTTTACCATCGACACCTAATTACCGATTTGTAGAATCAAAACTCGCCGCAGTCTGGATTAAAAACTCTCTGGGATACACCTCTGGATCGGTGTGTTTATACTTTATAGGTATCTTTGTAAGGTGACGTCACCGACACGGAGGAACGAATGGGAGGATAAAACCGGACTGACTGGTGGCGTTCTCCGAACGAGAGGTTCGCCACGGGGATATCGTCTCCGGGATATCGTCTCGGATCCCCGTGGAAAAAGAGGAGACGTGGAATTAACCGAACTAAGCGTGTACAGTCCGCTGAAATCCGGCTGCCACGGTTCGCGGATTTCCCGCTCCGGAAGCCTTCCTCTCTGCTCATCCTCGCGGAACAATACGCAGCAGCCTGCTATTATGCTATTTATCGACAGTATTATGTCAGGCTAATTACGCGTTATCCGTAATTCAGCTGGAATATCGGTCGATCCGAGACGGGAAAGGGTGAACTCTCGTCTTCCTTCGATGTTATTCATTCGGATTTTTCATTCGCCGAGGAACGATAACACTCTGCGATGCCACTTTCTCGCCGAGCTTTCCACGAGATAACGATGAACGGTTCGCTTCGCGAGAATTGCTTCGCGAACTGTTAGAGGAAAGCTGGTGTTACGATCGGACCGTGTTTCACCGGAGTTTTCAAGGTAAGGGAACAGAGGAGCTCGTGAGCAGCATAACCAAGGACGAGAGGAAATCGAGGTCGGCTGAGAAACGTGACAAATCGGACGGGTTTCGTGGAACTTGTGTCGCGGATCACTGGGTCCATTCGAAACCACTTGTTTGCGAAAAAAATACCATTCTACGATTATTCTCCCATAACCGAATTACGTATGCGATCCACGAACGAAGAGATTCTTTCTTAATCGAATATCAAACTTTCGTTGCAAAGAGACCGTTGAGATCGATTAGAATATTTTAGCAAATCCCCGTGGAAATGATCGAGAGAAATGTATTACTTAGAGAAATCCACTAGGAAACTCGAGAACGATTCTTTAGTGTACCTGGCGATTTGATTAATTTGAAATTCACCTAAATCGACCCACGTTCAAGCAATGACAGCCACAACGTAAACCGCAGCAGCAACAACACTCGCGTGACACATGTCACAATGGTGTCACATCACCAGTCGATCGGTCGTAGAAGCCAGTCGACTCAAGACTGACCGATTCGCACCGTTTCGAATACCGGCCGAGTGCCGCGGCCGCGCATGCGCCGACGCGAGTCCGCACGAGCCGGCCCGAGCCGCGCCGATCGCGCGCCAAATACGAGAATTCCTGCCCCCCGCTACATTCGAACCGGCGTCGCGGCGATAATAGCCACGCGTCGGTCTAATTGCCGATAATTCTCCACTTCACTCCAAACCACGCGGATTTTCTTCCCGTTTCAGGTACCAAATACATGCACGTTCACTGTTCAATAACGATTTATTTACAAACTTAAGCCATGCACGCAATGTAACTTTGTTTTATATTATAACATCTCTAGCAAATTCAACACAGTGTTTCTTTTGTAACGAGGCAAAGGGAAATGCTTCTCATGCGTGTATTTATCACTAGGTTTACGGGGTTTTTTGTATACATATTTCTAGGGATACCCGTCAGATTTAGGGTAAAGAAAACCACATATTTTCTTCAAAAAACAAACGATGGGTTTAATTTGAAAACATTCGTAATATTAACAGACTTAATTTAAGTTAATTAAATCTTTTAATATCGTATAATTGAAGCACCCATTCGTCAAATTGACGGGTCCCGTAAATCTAGTGTTAAAGACGGTTTTTAAATATTTCCGTATTAAAGTCATTTACGGAATTTCAAATTATAATAACATGATTCAAATTGTAACGTTATGTGTTTAACACTTTGCACTCGAGCGGCGATTGTTGGTTAGAATGAAATTAATATATCAGATTTAAGATAATACAACAGTAGATATCGAGATATCGAAAGCAAAGAATTTTGCGTGTTAGTTGTTATACGATTCTTTATTTACCACTGAAAATAGTAACGTCTGTTTTATAGCAGAAAATCTGTGAATTTCTACTCTTCTGTAACCGAAAAATCGTCGAGTGCAAAGAGTTAGAAAACGACAAAACACGCGTTAAATGCACGAACTAGTCTTATTTGTTTTATATACTGTAATTATCGCCTACACAAATTACAATGCTAATTATAAGAAATAAAGAGACATCGATCGTCGTGATTCTTATCGAAAGCAACCATAATTAATCCCTAGGAACAATTATACAATGAACATAGTTCTAAAAATATATAATATACCAACTATATCTCTAAAGTTTAAAAAGGGAGACATGTGACAGAGATATAATAAGAATATCTAACGAATGAAAGTGAATAAATACAAAACTACATCATCCATCGATATTTTCTCGCTCCGGTCACATTTTCGTTTCTTTGAAAAACACTTTAACTTCGAATAAACAGAATTTTCTTTGCCTTTGATTAATTCTGGAAAATTCAATGTCGATTTTCTCCATTTACACGTTTCGAAGCGGTATTGTTGCGGTATTAAAAACAATCCAAGTTACAACAGGTTCGAGAAACTGTGAAATCAGAATAATAAAGGATATACAACAAAAGATCCGATATATTTCGACCATTCTTTTTTTCTCATTCCCAAGAACATTAAAAACAAACGTTAAAATATCAAGTTTTCGTTTCGATAACTCATTGTAACGGAAATTTAATTTACAATTCTTAATTCTGATCGTCACAGATGATACACGTATTTAACAGTTATCGTAAAACTTTATCTGTTACAAAGGAATTCTACAATAGAGAAATTAAGATGCTATCTGAGCATTAGACAACTATATCGTTGATTAAATTCTTTTGTTTCGTTTAAATAAATTAGTTTGATAAATGTATTGAAAAACGAAATTAATCTTTACTATTAATCATTACACCTGATATTTCGTTCGTTCCTTCTTAGGAAAGATTCGTTTAACCGGGTTGAATATATAAAAACATCGAAGAAAGTAGAATTTTAGTACGAAACACAAAAGCACACGCAACAGCTAGCTTGCGTTAGACATTGGCAAACAACGTCGATTCTCGCTGGTGAGTTGGATAAGGTTCTGTTGCACGAAAAAACAATCGAAACATGCAGCTTCGTGGCTGCAATTGCAGTTGCAGCAACAACCGTGCTTCCTGTCGCCGTTCATCGGAGAAGCCTCGATCGAACTCACCTTCCTCGCTCTCTCGAGGAAATCCTGCGCTTCCGGGATCATCTCGTCCTTCTTCGTCGGCGACATCTCGATCCCGCTGTCCTCGTGGTGTCTCGTGTACTCTTTCAAGGACAACGCGATATCCTTGGAAGCCTCGGCAGGGATTACGCGCGATTCCTGACTTATCTCGCAGATCTTCGCGAATTTGATCACCCTTTCAGCGTCGTCCGTCTTTGTTGACAATTCGTCCCTGCGACTGTACGACTCGGCTGTTCAAATACAAAATTTGTAATTAATATTCGAGACCACTGCTCTTCTCACCGCTATTCGTAAGAAATTTTATAGAGTAAGTACATTTAATTGTGAACAATTCAAGTTTCTTCTGTCGGCAACTATTACAGCGATTATTATCTTAAAACTAAGATAAGTTTTCTGAGGAAATTAGCGCTAGATTTACCAGAACTGTCAAAATGACAAATTTTGCAATTTCAATTCAAAATTTCTACTGCATGTAACGTTCTCTTTCCGAAATGATATCATGACTTTTAAAGTAAAAATTCTGACCGATGAATTACAAACAATTAAGCGTTTAATCTATTTTTCTATTACAATTAATATTAGTCAACTCTTTTGGTTGTTTTTGAAAAATAAGTAAATACTGAAAACATCTCTAAGTACTTTTTCTAAAGACCAGTCATTCTGGCTGGTAAATCCAGTGTTACTTTCGCGGAAAATTAATTTTTCTATTATGAAGACAGGTTTTGACTGGAGGAAAGATGATGAACGTTTGATAAATTCACGGAATCTCACATTTGCAGCCAGAATCTGTTTCATGGCTCGATCCGTTCATCTTCCCGTGTACATCCGGCAACACGACGCGTTCGAGATCCTTCATTTCCTTGACATCCACGTTTTCACGATGATCTTGCACGGTGTTGGATATCACCTTGTAAGACGCGACGCCGAAACGTGTGTCGTGAGACACGCGTAGCGTCGTCGTTTCCGTCACTTCTTTCAGGATCTTCCCGGATTTCTCCTGAATCGACAAAAGATAAACGAGTCAGAGACGAGAGTCGGAACAACGAGATATCGTTCGCATAAATTCTGTTACACACTTCGACCCTCTTTTCCAACGATACGAGCTTCTCAGTTTGTTTTTCCATATTCGTCTCGCTGACTTCCGGTTTCGTAGTGTCCGCGACGTTTTTCTCTGTCCTCGGCTCCTTCGAGGCCACTTCCATTTGTTTAATTACACCGGAAGACATCGCAGCGTTGGTGGTAGTAAACTTCGGCTCCTCGATGTTCCACCTTTGCGAAACGAGAAATGGAAAGAAACGATTAACCACGGTTCGGTCGCGAAATTATGAACGGATTAACGCGTGTCCACCTTCTTTACGCTTTAACGTTTCTCACCAGGTATCAGATGTAGGCATCGCGGTTGCTGGAGCAGCAAGGTCCTCGCATTCCGGAGACGTAACGAAGGATTCGCTTCTGGAACGAGCTGTAGGGGTTATCGAGCATTCGGTCGCTGTCACGTAACCTTCCATGTTCGAATCTTCGGCCAAACTGTCGTCGAAAGACTTGTCGTTAACGTCCTGCAATTACAGGAAGAAACAAAAGTTAGTATTATTATACGCGTAAATATTAATAAATATATACGCAGGGAAACTGTTTTATATATCTTTATAATTATCTAGAAGAGGAAATATTATTCTAAGTAATTTTCTATTTTAATTCAATTGTCAATTGTCAATTTTAACCATCTACATTCGAAAATTGATATTTTTAACTAATTTTCTTTTTTTCTTTTTTCTCTGCCACTTTTGTGATTTTTGTATACTAGTTGTTTCTATTCTTGCATCAAAGAGTCGATAAATTATTATTAATATTACTATTCGAGACATTCAAGAATTTTCCTAGGCTTTAACGCTTTACACTCCTATGTCGAACTCCTTTCTCACGTGGAAAATAAATAAGTAATAAAATACAACGATGGTGTAAATAAAATTGACGTTTAGAGTTGATAAATTATTATTAATATTGCTATTCGAGATACTCAAGAATTTTCCTAGACTTTAACCCCTTGCACTCCTATATCGACCATCTTTTTCACGTGCAAATTCTAAAACACAACGATGGTGCAAATAAAATTGACGTTTAATCGAATTTGTTTTTTCTCTACTACTTTTTTCTACTTCTCAGTCAAATAAAGTAAATTTCAAATAAAACGCTTAAAAGCGTAGAAGCTTCTAATAACAGAATTGAAATATAATTCGGAGTGCAAAGAGTCAAACTTAGCAAACCTATCGCTTCAAGGACTTCGAACAAACACACATCCACTCACCTCCGCGATTTCTTCCTTCGATTTCTCCTCAGCCACCACAGTCTCATAATCAGCCTTCTTCTTACTTCGTTCACCGGTTTCACGATCTTCGTTCTCAGCAACCTCTGCCTTCTCGCTCTCCATCACAGTGGAACTACCCTTCTCGTTGACAACTGTTCCATTTGCAGGCATCGAAGTCGCCGAACCAGACACGGCACCGTTCTCGTTATTCGTCGTCGACGAGGATGACAATATCGTGGACATGTATTTCGGTTGAAGTTGCACCATGGACACGGAGGAACTGATCAAAGGTGCTGTGACCCCGACGGACGAGGCTGTGACAGCGACCGATCCAGAGATTCCGGAAGCGACCGGCTGTATCTGACCGGAAACCGGTGCAGCGGTGTTCGAGGAGGAGAAGAGAGAGGAAGTGGAGGACACGGCGGAGGATGACATGGCGATTGGTCGAGTCCTGGCTCCGGCCTCGCAAAGTCTCGCATCCAGCTTCTCAGCAAGTCGCGTTACTTCCGCCAGCCTCGCCGAGATCGCCTCCACCGCTGTCAGGTTACTGCCTTTACCCGAGGCATCCTCGGCTTCGGACATTCTAGAAAAATAAATTTCTCTCCTTCACTTCTAAGCTATTAATACACCTTTTTTCTCCGCCGCGGCGCCGCTCCGCTCTCGTGAACCAGGGATTATCAATTATTCCTCTACCCTTGTCGTTCGCGGACGAAACGTCGCTTTGGCGCATGATGGATTTCATTTTCGTCCACGTGTCTCGTTTTCCTGTATTTCCTACGGTTTTCCTACGGTTTTCCGTCATTACGGTTGCACGAGACGTGGAAATTGTGAAACAACACGACGAAGACGAAGTGTCGAAGAGTTATCGCGGTTTCCTCCAAGTTTTATATTTATAAAAATTATTATATTTATTAATTGTTAATTGATTAACTTATCGTATTTATTAATTATCAATCGATTAACTTATCATGTTTATTACTTATTAATTGATTAACCTATCTAATTTATTAATTATTAAATGATTAACTTATTATCATGGATTAGATCAGGAAGAAGATTATCTCGATTGCGATTCGAAGCCAAATATAATACCAAAGGAGCGGAAATGGAACCTTTTATCAGTTGGAAAGTTAATTACGATTTACCACATTGTGCGCAACGAGCGTATTTTTGCTGCGAGATAAATGACTCTTTTAGACGAATCTTTTAAAGAAGAATTTTTAGAACACGGGACATCGTTAAACTACCATTTTACGAGCGTACTCTTGTCTAAACTTGTGCCAGAATCACCTGTTACGAACCATTCTTCTGTATACTCATTTAAACTTCGTTTTCAATTTTTTCCGAAGACTTCTTCGACCATCGCGTGTAAATCTCGTCATCTAGAACTCGAGAAATAATCATCGTTGCTTCCCTATTTTTCAAAAGTAATTTTTCATTTAACGAATTTCTCGTTTCGCGTCTCGAATTCCATATCGTTACATAATACACATAGATATTTAATATTTCGAGACACAAACAGAATAAACCGGTGAAATTTGGTTTCTTTTGAACAACGAGTGTGCAGCTATGAAAACAATCATCGAAGCCAGATTTCTAGTTTCGTTTTCCGGGTGATTTGAAACATCGCGATTCGTTATATCGATCCGCATTGCATACGAAGAATTGGCGTCGAGAAAACGTCAAATTTCTAAGGAATTACGTAATCGACAGTGACAGCGCCGCGACGCAGCGTCGCGGACCAGATGGTGCGCGTTGAATGTGGGGCGGAGTTCTAATTTCGGTGAACCAAGAGCCCCCGAATCTGCATAGCGTCACTTTTAAGCGGCATTTTCAATCGCTGCTGCACGTAACGAAATTTTCAACGATCTTCCTGTAAAAAAATTCACGGCATAAGAACGACTTATCGATTATTTTCTTAGATAACATATCCTGAACCGAGGAATCACGACAGAAGAAATTTTAATTTCTCATATTATTGAACAAAGAGAGATAATTTGACTAAAAATTTCCTCTATGAAAAATTACAAACTGATTAAGAAATAAAACGTCGCAAATCGAAGATCGTAATCGAATTCTCGCAAAGAATCAAAATTATATCGTAGAATTATCAACTTAAACGATCTTCTTATAAAAAAATTCACGGCATAAGAACGACTAATCGATTATTTTCTTAGATAACATATCCTGAACCGAAGAATCACGTTAGGAGTTTTAATTTCTCTCGTTATTGTCAACCAAGTGATTAAATCGTTTCATTTTCGGGTATTTAAATCATAGAAACTATTAAACGAAGGGAGATAATTTGACTAAAAATTTCCTCAATGAAAAATTACAAATTGACCAAGGAATAAAATGTCGAAAATCGAAGATCGTCATCGAATTGTCGCAGAAGAACGAAAGTTATGTCGTAGAATTATCAAGCTAAGTTCGACGGGAACTGAAAATTTCCGCGAAACAATCAATACCGGGTGTCTTACGTAAAAATCTCGAATGAAACTTCGTTTCGGGATCCGAAAATAACGAACGGAAATCCCCGAGTCGTTCAGATCGAAGTCGACCTGTCGTCGATCAGATTTTGAAGTTCGTGGACCGCGGCCAACGGGTTTTCGTGGCAGCGTCTTCTGATCCCAGCGAAAGCTCGTGCACACGTGTTTCCTAGACCGAGAAACATCGGGGAACAATGCCGAACAATGCCGATAAGAATTTCAAACAAACAGAATGTCCGCGAAGAAATAGAAAGAGAGAATAACGAGCCGGTTTAAATACGAAATTCGGCTGGTTCTGGCACCGTGCCAAGCCTCTGCATCTTCCAGGCTCGAAATCTCCATCGCCATTTTTGCGGATACCGAAGAGTTTCTCGTTTACGTGCGGCAAAGTCGGGTATTAGAAGAGAATTCGCGTGTATCCGTTTCTTGGCGGCCCTGACCGTCCTCGTGTGGGTGAAAATAGGACGTCTCTACGAGCAAACGGTGGCGTACACGTCAACGCTAGACGCAAGTGACCCATATTTATCGCACTAACACGTGGGTGAAGTTTCGACAACTGCACATTATCTCGTTTGATCAGCGGAAGAAAATTGCGAATTAAAAAAGAAAGAAGGAAAAAAAAGAAAGAGAAAATATCGTTTGACAAATTTCCTCGCACAATAGCTCATGAGCTTCTTCCTGTGATCTCGAATTAAGAATTTTAAATCTGAGAAATTGAATTTTCCAATCAGTCGACGATCGATGTTGACGAAGAGACGGAATCGTTGATCAATGAAAGAAAATTGCGAATTAAAAAGAAAACAGATGAAAAAAGAAAAAGAGAGCGAATCGTGTGACAAATTTCCTCGCAGAATAATGTCGACTCTGTTGACAAAGAGACGGAATGAATTTTCACGTCAAAGGCGAAGTGGAAGTGACCTATATTTATCGCACTAACACGTGGGTAAAGTTTCGAACAACTACACACTCTGTTATTGATCAAAATTGCGAATTAAAAAAAAAAGAAAGAAGAAAAAAGAAAGAAAGAGAATCGTCTGACTAAAATCTCCTCTCACGATATCTCGTGAACTGGAATTAAAAATTGAAAATCCGGGAAATTCAATCATCCACTCAGTGAATTATCGATGTTGACAAAGAGTCGGAAAAGAGTCGAAGTGGTCGAAGTTGATGGTTTAGCAGAGAAACGGCCGGTTTCATAATCGGATTGGAAGCATTCGGATCGAAACGGCGCGCGGTTCTGGGAAGAGGGATCAAACGAGGCCGGGCTTTATCGCGTTTCGAAACTGTCGGACTTACATGCAGCGATATGAAGGTGTAGGTATCTGGTCGACGTGCAGCCATGGACTGACACACCGCCTCCGTTAAAAACGGAGGTACCGTCCACGTTACCGTGCCCTCCTCGCCTCTTCAGTATTTCTTCGGCCGCCTCGATCTTCGTCTGCACCAGCTTCGGACTCGAGTTATCCTGCTCTTGCGGTGGACGACCGACTTGCGCGCGTTTTATTGCCCGCACCCGATTGCACCAGATATAATAGCGAGGAAGAATTTAAAGAGACGAGGTTGCACGATCGTGAAAGCTTGGAAATTCGAGCGAGGAAGCTTGCCAGAAACTCAGAAACGGCGAAGTGAGAATTGATTATGAAAGATCGATTATAGAATGATCGTTGATTGTTGTTCGAGGGTTTATAAAGGGATAGAATGGTTCGTTGATAGTTGTTTATACAGGGGTCGATTATGAATTGAACAGTTGAACAGTTGCGAGTGTTATTATCGAACTGGTAACGAGGTTCTCTTTCGAAAGGAAGATCGCAGTCGTACTTGCCGTTGATGACACAGAGGTTCCTTCAAACGCGTCCTCAACAGACGACCCAGCCTCACCATTCGACCGACTTCCAGAAGGAGTTTCTCCCGGTTGCCCAGGATGTCCCTTATCTCGGCCTTGGCTCGAGCTTCGGCTGCCAGGTCCTCCAGTCTCAGAGATCGACGAAGAGATGCCACAGTCTCGATCAACTCGTGCAACTTCGAACAATGCTTTAGAAAATATCGCGAAAATTATAGCAACGATCGTTTTAAATTTGAGGTTTGAGTGTTAAAATGTAAGACTTTGCAGCTCCGAGGCTTTGAACGTTTGAAAATTCGTTTGCAACTTCGAACAATGCTTTAAAAAATATCGCGAAAATTATGGCAACGATCGTTTTAAATTTGAGATTCGAGTGTTAAAACGTAAAACTTTGGAGCTCCGAAGCTTTGAACGTTTGAAAATTCGGAAATCAACGCAGAGATGAAACGGTCTCGATTAGGTCGTGCAACTTCGAGCAATGCTTTAGAAAATATCGTGAAAATTATGGCAACGATCGTTTCGGAATAATCGTTTTAAATTCGAAATTTAATTCTATAAACGCAAGATTTCGCAACTCCGAGGTTTTGAACCTTTAAAAATTCGGAAATGAAAAACTTAAATATCCGGTAATAAGGAGGTGTTATTAAATTGCCAAATGACGGTCACCGTGCGTACATCTTCGACGCTTCTATGGAAAACAGCGCACACTCTCAGCCTCGTTAATTGTTCTTGGCCAACGGATCGAAGTTGTTTCCAGGCCTGTCTCAGCCTTGAGAACAGAGTCGCGTTACTTTCCAGAGGTAGCCTGCAGGATAGCCTGAGTACTCGAGCTCCGTTCACTAATTGACAACCATAGTCGTATGTGCCCTGAGAATTTAAACGCGAGACGTGATATATTCGAAAATAGCTACGCCACTTCGTTCTGTGCTCGAACATTTCTAATCTCTTAATTTAAACTTTCCTTCTTAATTAATCGCCAATTAGCTAGAATTTACGTCCAATTAAAACAATCTCTTAAACATCTTCTACCGCACCTTTGCAGTTTCTTGAAACGATTGATGCTCTTCCTTTTGCGATTGTATCTCGATCGCGTTGCAACCAATCTCCATGTGATTTTTCAACAGAACGTCGTACAAATCGTTCAGCCATTTTACAGCCTACAAACTTACTCCGAATTAGAAATATTCTATTAGAACAATCCGCTGAAACAAATCGTTATAATCACCTGTTCAGCGTCGCTTTCGTAAGTGTATATCAACGCGATCTGTTTCAGCGATAATTTCTGCAATTCGACACTGTCGTTGAAGATATTTTTCCTCGCATTCGTGGCGTCTAAGATGTCTCTGACGTTCACTATGTCCTCGCCATAGTCAACGTGCACGTCTCGACCGAGAGCGTCTTTCACAGGCATCGACAGGATGTCTGACAATTTTTCACCTTCCTTCACCAATTCGCATTCCAAGGTTTCTGTAACGAATATCGATTACAAACACACGGGATCTTCGATTGATTATCGCTGTTACGAGAATTATTTACCCAAAAGTGCCTGGCTCTGTTCCAATTTTAACAGATTAGCTGCAGCGAGAGAAAAATCGTGAGTCCTGTTGCCCATTACTAATTTATCGAATACCTCGCTCGTTTTGTCGAAATACTGGAAATGAGAAAGCAGAGAGAGAGATGAATGTGCATTTGTAAATTCTGCTGCTCGTGGTCAATGGTAATACCTCGGAAACTAGCCTGAAAAATCTTTGAGAAGTGATTAACACGTTACGTCGTCTCTCCAATCTGTTTGCGAAGCTTCTGCAAACGAAGTCCATGAAGTCTCTCTGGGACTTTAGGTCTTCGGATAAACGAGTGCTCGGCAAACTGTCGATCTTGTGCAGCAATTCCGCGTATCGTCCGTATGTTTCCTGAAAATCAACTCGTAAATATTTCGTATAATATTGCAGGCCACGGAAAACGCGTTCTTAACCCTTTGGGGATAAATGTGGTAATTTTTCAGAGCGAAAACTGCTTGGAATATAGCAAAAAATAATTTTTCTATCGTCATCGATGTTGCACGTATCGTTTAATTCAGAAAATTTCTCTCGGTTTGTTTCTCGATTTGTTATTTTTAATTATTTAGTATATGAACGTCTGTGCCGAATCCGTGGCCGTTATTTGTTATTACTATTGTTTTCGGAAAAAGGTCCAAACGTTTCAATGCAATCTATCAAGTCTAGTAACAACTAATATCATTTTCCAATACATTTTTAAAACTAATTTATTTAAACGAAGCAAAAGAATTTAATCAACGATATAGTTGCCGTTGTTTTCTACTACCTGTGCCCGACTCTCAGGTATCATCTTAATTCCTCTATTATAAAATTCTTGTGTTAGAAATAAACTTCATCTGTGACGTTAAGAGTTAAGAATTGTAAATTAAATTTCCGTTACAATGAGTTATCGAAACGAAAGCTTGATATTTTAACGCTTATTTTTAATGTTCCTGGGAATAAGAAAAAAAAGAACGGTCGAAATTGCATTCATCGTTCATTCATACAAAGGGCGATGGCCTTTTTATAACAAATTCTCCTATTTATAACAAAATAATTCAATCTTTTCTCGTTGATGACTTTGAATATTTCGCACGATAATTGATAGTTTTTTTTTCTAATATCTTTCGAATCGTCTGCCATACCCTGCACTCTAATTCGAGTTCCTCGTGTCGTCTGCGAAGATCTTCCGAGGAGGAGACGTCGAAGCCAACCTGGCAACAGGAGTTCAACATGGCGTCAGCTGGTCCAAGGATCCAGTCTGTGACACGCGACACACCCTTTTCGAGATCACCGATTACCCTGGCCGTGTCCAGATTTCTTTCCATTTCTAACCAGGAGTTTTCGATGTCCAGCTAAAAAGTACAGCAGAATACCGTTGCTTTTTCCTCCCAACATTCTTTCCTCCTTTCTCTTCTTGTTTTCGAGAACGGATACTAAAACGGATACCTGTTTTAATTCGATACAGTCGATCAGCTCGTGAATCCTTTTTGCCGTGTCCATCGCGTCCTTCGAAGACTCTCTGCTCATGCCGCTGACTAAATTTCTACCTGAAATCATTATTCAAATGACATAGAATTAAAATAAACGAAATATCAAATACACGTGCCTCCCTCTTATCGCTGTGCATTTTATGAAGGAACGTGGTATTTTTTCATTAACCAAGTGTAAAAATTACATCGTAATTTATATTAGTTTTTATTATATATATTACTTAATATAAAAGTAGTTATAATTTGAAAGTAATATATCAAATCGTTATATCTACATCATTTCAACCCCTTTACCGAACTAAAACGCGTTATTTAAAACTTCTATAATCTCCAGATAGGAAAGGAATTAAAAAATTGAAATAAAAGTTAATAAAAGTTAATAAAACCCCGTTCCTATATATGTCTTAATCCAATCAAAGCTTATTCGACTATCCATTCATCCCGGATGATGACTAAAAACGCGAATGAGATTTAACACGCTTAAAGGAATGGGTTAAGCCTAAGAAAAGCGTAATGGAACAATATAATATAACTAACAGTAAATCGATTTTTCCACGTTCCAACTTGAAACGTCATTACGGAGGATCTTCCCGAAGCTTCGAAAACGCGTATCTCGTAGAAAAATTCTACGTGTAGCGGTATATTTTGCGCAAAAAGGCGAGGAGGTTGGGAAAAACCGGAGATAAATAAGATTAAAGGCAAAATAAAGTACGACAAAGAAATAAAAGGCACGAGGATCGCATTGTCAACGTTTTTACACCCTCGCGCGTTCCCGCGAGCACGCGACTGTCGGCTCGCTGGTCAAAAAAAAACCGTCCCTGCTCGACATCCGGTTAAGCCGGTTTTTCAATTTTTCCGGACAATCTGCCCATATCCGAGTGTCGATCCTCGTGTATAACCGGTCGCGTGATTGTACCACGGACCAGGAAATAGACATTCGAGCGATCGATAACGATGACACGAGAAAACGAGCCGCCTGTGACAGATACCCGATGAAAAACACGAGATTTCTTGCTTTACGACGGAACAATGGTTACACGGGTTTGCGATTTAACGGAACTCGCGATCATCCGAAGGATAATTCAACGACGGTAGATTCTATCAGGTCTAGTAAGAATTAACGTCGTTTTCCAATACATTTTTCGAACTAACTTATTTATACGAAACGAAAGAATTTAATCAACGATATAGCTGCCGTTGTTCTCGACTACTCGTGCCGAATGCTCGGGTAGCATCTTGATCCTTCTATTGCAAAATTCTTGCGATTTTGATTCGAATAATTCGGCCGAGGCATTTTCAAACACTCTTCGTTATCGAAATGTTTTCCAAGAAGAAAATTTCGCGAGGAACGAAACGAATGATAATCGGAAAGGCAATATCGGGAGAATATGCAGGTCGAGGGAGAACTTCCCATCCAAAATGGCGTAGTTTTTCCGCCGTGATTCTTGCAGTATGCGGTCCTGCGTTATCGCGACAAAGAATCACGCCCTTCCGATTAATCAGTGCGGGTTCTTTTTCTCTCAAAGCTCCAGCTAACCTTTCCAATTGTCCACTACACGCTTCGCAACGGCATCTCGACCCAAAGTACTACGGATATTTTTTCCAGCCTCGTTTGCTTTTTTTCCAACTGGAACTTGTAAAGCGCGCAATGCCGAATACGCTTTTCATCCGCCGTCTTTTTAACCCTAGATTCGCGAAATAAAACGGTTCAAACGCAAACTTTTTGCGGCAAAACTTGTTAATTACACTTCACACTTTCTGTACGTATCGCGTGGTTGTAGATTATGTCGATGAAGTTAGCGGAAAGCAGGATTTTAAACGAATACTAAAAAACGATATTAATTATTACTAGACCTGATATAATAACGGCGACTGAAGAAAAAAAGAAAACGAAATTGCTTTTTGAACAATCCAAGTTTAAAATAGATAAGAGACATTATATTGGATGCGGATTATTCCGCTTAATGATGCAAATGGATTAATTGTTACAAATTACGCATAGACTCGGATTCACCTGACTGAAGAACATGTCGAGCACGAGATATCAGCTCGCTGCTGATTCCCCAATAGGATTCCAGGTCGTCATCCGATTCGGACATCCGGAATCCGTCCAAGCTGATCAGCCTTTGGTGCAGATCGGTCATCTTCGTAACGAGGCTGGATGCATCTTTCGTGTAGTCTTCTACTTTCTGCGAAATCGGTACAATCAACGCAGGAAAGAAACGCACGAGTAAAAGAAAAATGAAAATCGGAGAAAGTTGTCGGTATACTATCTCTTTAAGGAGCTATCCGGTCGCAAATCTGTCTTAATAACAACGACGCTTATATCTGAAATAACACGAACGACGCTTTGCTTCCGTATAACTCCTTTTGCAGAAATAAATATTCGCTAATAAAGTAGAAATAAATATTTACTAATAAAATAGAAATAAATATTAGATATTTTGTATTTATCGCAGATAGCGATTCGACGAATGTGATAGTCTGAGCTCTCTAAACGAAACAATCGCGAAAAAATTCGAGATAAAACACTCGATGATAGGAAATAGAATATCTGAAGTCATGGCAGATTACTCTTTAGATTCAAAAACGTTTAAAGAGTCTGTTTAAATACCAGAAGCGATCGAAAACAAACGTATAACCAAAAGCAAACCACTTTCGAATGCCTGGAAATTCTTTGAACCCTACCAATCGACACGCTGTGCAATAAACACACTGTGTTCTCTTAACAAAACTTCCACGACTATGTATGTATCTATCTATATATCTATTCTCTATATATATTTTAAAATAAATTTCAAAATATACTCCGCTCGGTACGTTTGGTGTTAAATACAAGGAGAAATTGCTAAGCAAATTTTTCAACTCCACTCATTCGGACGAAACGTGTTTAAACGTTTGCCAGAAAAAGTGACGTTGCAGCAGGTTGGAATTTCAGTATCTTTCGACAAGGATAACCATCGTGTTTTTTTCGAATGTAAATAATTTCAGCAGCTATTCATCTTTTCTGTCACGAATTTATTATTACGTCCCGTGACGTTGCATTCTGATTATACACCAGGTATATTTTGTTTATCGTGCTTGAATTTTGTGATTCAGACTTTCCGAAAGACACAGTTCCGCTCCAAGGGGTAATTCGACTAAAAACCCTCGATTATCGATTATAAATCGTAGACCAGAGAAAATTACCACGCGTTTCTGGATCCAATCCGTGTGATCGTATGGTTTGTTGCCACCCAGCTCGTACGGCAGCTGAGCAAAGTCAACGTGGAGCTGCAGCCTGCTCAGGGTGAGGTACGTCGGCTGAAACAACAATTTGCGAATTAATTCACGTCACGTTGCAATTAACTCGTGGTTTCCGTGGTTTTTCGCGATTTCGACGGGGAACGCGCGGATATTTCGCGCGATAACCGAGCGGAACATGTGCTTCGAGTGACCGAGCCTCTCGTGATTAAACGGCAGGCAACAGTTCCAGCGAAACTAGTTTGTCTGGTCTGGAAGTGACCGTAGAAAAATCGTAAATTATGTAACCTTCGAGTAAAATTAGATACATGTTCCATTTCGCCGTACTTTCCGAGTCTATGCTGCGTCGCGAGGGTGAGTTGCAAAGCTCGCCACGTGAGATGCGCAGTCGACAACTAGCGTTATTTATTTTCGTGTCTGTACAACGTTGATATCGCGATTAATGGCTTTTCTGGAAATTTCCGAAGATGCACCGTGGAATTATGCTGTTCAGTTAGGATAATTTCCAGTTTATACCGTGTCTAGCTGTTTCGGGGACTTATATTTATTAGTAGGTAAAAAGTTCACCAGTTTTTTTTTATTAGTTATGAAGATTCGACAGGTGCATTCTTGCAAACAGTCAATTTTACATTGCATGCATTCGAATGTCAGAAATATTCTAAAAACGTTTATGATCGGTTTGATCTGACTTAACGTTCTTCAATCTATCCATAAAATTCATATATTTGGTCACAGAGATTTGAATGGGTATCATAAAAATCAATGTAATCTCGAGTATAAGAATTTGTACTTAATTTGAACGTATTGAAAGTTTCTCTAATAAATTACCAATCTCTCTCCCTCTTTGTGAGATCTCGTAATTCGAATAGGGATGATAAAAATTGGCGTGATCTCGAGTACGAGAAATTCGAATGAATTGAAAGCTTCTCTAACAAATTACCAACCTCTCCCTCCTTGTGAGATTTCGTACAACTGTCCACCCTCTTGTCCCAGAATCCATCAGGCCTCACAACGATGACAGAAGCTGCATATGCACCCAGAAGCACCGTTGACAGCCTAATGCAAGACCTAGCCACTCGCCATGCACCTTTCCTCGCGTCCACTATCAACACCAACCCGTTCTTCTTCGTCTCCTCGCTAGCCATGAAACAAACTTTCGTATCTCTCCTCTATCCAACGAATCACCATCAACGCAATATCCCATTGGGTTATTCTATCTATGCCTTTATTTTATCTTCACACGCGGTGCATCTTCAGCATCGAAATTACCCGAACGAAATTTTGCAAACCAATTTTGCAAAATTAATGCATCGAATAATTTTCGCCTCGCTTGAACCACATTTTTACCTTTTCGATAGTAAAAGAGTAAAATACGCCGAAAATGCTGCTTTTGATTTTCCATCTTTGGCAGGGTACCGAACAGAAACTATCCCAAAGAATCGAACAAAATTTTTCACAAACAAGCGTTACTATATCAGCTGTCAAAATATGTACCGAATATGCGGCTTAAGCGTAAAGTTAGCTGTGAAAAAATACAATTATGCCTTCTGTTGGAAAATAACGATATTACTTTTCGAACAACCCAATAGAATACAACGTCGCGGAACGTTATCCCGATATTTTATTACCTAAAAATCGACAAGAAATAAGCAATCAAGGCCTCCAGCCTTGGTTTGGTGTTGGGTTGAAGTTCGGAGGGAACGTTGACCACTGTCAAAGGTCTTCCTTCGCGGTCACGACCCCCTGGAATGTACGCGAGCTTCGATTCGAGGGCTTCCAAGATATCCACCGCCTCCAGGTTCCTCGTGGGCATGGCTGCACGTTGAATGCTACCTCATCCCACGGACTTGGCGCGAAAATCAATTTCCTTCCTTCCCTGGTACCCAAGTCCGAGCTTAGACACGCACTTTCCGAGACATAGGAACCAAACTAAGAGGATTCTCGTGATTTATGGAAGCGTCGTGTAACACGTAACCTGTGTAACGCAACACGGATCCGCTGTGTGAACGATCGATGTCACGAAACGTTCTTGCCGAACGATCGGCCGGAATTGTGTTACGCGCGATCAGGTTCGTCGGCTGTGTAAAAACTGGCGGTTTGCATACCGCGGCACGTTCACCGTGATAGCAACACGAGCGTGGTTCACCTCGCGTGTCGGGAAGTTTTGCTTGCACGCGGGATTAATAGCGCGTTTCGAGCTGGCCAATTTGCATGGTGAAAGAAGCATAGACAACCGGTGAAAGTTGACCGTTCTACGCGTTCTTTTCCATAACGCGGTCCCTCCAAAACCTTGACCAACAAATCCTCCTCTGGTCTGCTCGCATCTCGTTAGATCTGGAATCTTCAATTAAAACTCGCCTGATTGGACGAACGATCTATATCGGGTGCATACTGAAAGATTCGTCGTAAATTTAACACAACTTCGAACTCACTCGCGAGAATGGATCCGTTAAAAAAATTGTCAACGTGAAACAACGAAGAATTAAGTGGGACTTGTCGAGGTGAAACAATGAACGTTTAACTGGAACTTGTCGAGCTGAAACAACGAATGTTTAACTGGAACTTATCGACGTGAAAGAACGAAGGTTTACTCACTCGCACGGATAGATCTGTTAAGAAACTTATCGACGAGAAACAACGAAGGTTTAACTACAACTTATCGACGTAAAACAACGAAGGTTTACTCACTCGCAAGGATAGATCTGTTAAAAAACTTATAAACGTGAAACAACGAAGGTTTAAGTGCAACTTATCGACGTGAAAGAACGAAGATTTACTCACTCGCACGGATAGATCTGTTAAGAAACTTATCGACGAGAAACAACGAAGGTTTAACTTGAACTTTTCGACGTGAAACAACGGTAGTTTAACTGGAACTTATCGACGTGAAACAACGAAAGTATAACCGCCAGTGATTTCGAAACCGGTCACGGACCACCTTACGAAACTACGATCACAATCGCGGGTATCTACTACACCTTGACGATAACTCGAGTTTAAACACGAGTCCACGGTTCTCACGAAATATTCTATACACGATTTTGACTCAAAAATCTCGCTTCCCTAATCGAATCGTTCGCACGAGAGATCCAAGGATCACACAACGAAGGTTTCAGTGATTTTGAAACCGGCCACGAACCACCTTACGAAACTTCGATCACAATCGCTGGTATCTACTACACCTTGGCGACAACTCAAGTCTTAACACTGGTCCACCGTTCTAAACAAACATTCTATACAAAACTTTGTCTCAAAAATCTCGCAAGATTTGCACGAAAGGTCCAAGGATCATCAACTACACCTCGACGGCAACCCAAATCCAAATCCTTCGCTCGAACACGAGTCCACCGTTCTCACGAAACATTCTACGCTTCGAAAGGTCCAAGGATCAAACTTTGACTCAAAACTCGCTTCGAAAGGTCCAAGGATCACGAATTCTTCTCTTTCGAGTCATCCATTGTCACCGTCGCATCTTCCTGTCATCTCGGAGATATTTCCAAAGCTCCCAAGTGTCTCCAAAGCTGAACGTTCGAAAATCCAAGGAATCGGTCAAGTCTACGGGTCACAAAATGGCACCATGCTCGAACCAAGGTCGGAAAGGTGGCAGGATAGACTGAGAAGCTCGTGTCTATCGGGCGGTTAGCGGGAAGCAACGTCGAGGAAAGGCGTTAGCAGCTGTTGCACGAGCCCTCGTGTCCGCAGCTGCAGGTGCACGTGGTCGAAACGAAACGGTCGTTCCGGAGGCGGAAACGCGTAAAGCGGTCGGCCCGGTGGCTGCGAAATGAAAAACTGTCGCGCGCTTTCACGTGCACACACGTGTGGTCACGTGTACACGTATGATGGCCGCGAGGAGAGCGGAGCTGCAGCTGCGACGGAGGCTGCAGGGAAACCGAAAGCCATCTCGGCTGCTCCATTCAGGTACAACGGTACTCTGGCACCGATTAACCGTCTTCCCCTTCTCCTTTCTTTCCCTCGTTCCTCTTCCGTCTCCTTTTCCCGCCTTCGCGACCTCTTTCTCCCAAGCCGCGCGTCCTCTTTTGTATTCCCGCGAGAACGTGCCGCGAAAATGCTGCACGCAGGAGAAAAAATGGCTAATGCCTCGCCAGTTGCGCGTACAGGCACGAGAGTGGGTTTTAAATTAGCTCCTCTTCGCGAATTTCTGTATTCCCAGTCATCGAGAATCGTGTTTCGCTTCGATCTTTGTAAAACGTGCCAGTTTTCTGTTTATTTCTCCTTTCTTATCTTTTTTTTTTTTTGCTTGGACAGGTATCTGTTTTTAGGTGTTCCTTGTGATGATTACTTTTAATTTAAGAGGAGAGGTGATCGAGAAGAGAATTTTTCTCTTCATTTTTGGAGATGCCATTTTGGTATTTTTCTTTTCTTTTTATTTAAGATTATTCTTTTTAGTTTGAGATGAGAGACGATTGAGAGATATATACAGGTTTTAGTGGACAAGAGAATTCTTTTATTCGTTTTGCACAGATGCCATTAGATGTTCTATTACGGTATAGTCGAATATTGTATTTAGTATAAATTTTAATTTTATTAATCGTATTAATTACATTGGAAACTTTTAGAGAATGATACAAAGGTAGTTTATACTGAGAGAACAATTCTGAAGGTTACTGGGATAAGTGCTTTAAATTTTGATAAAGTTCTAAGTAACATTTCGGTGCTTCCTGCGATAAATACTCTCGAGGATGTTTTGAAAACTTTCCGTTGCTAAAGGACGATGAGAAAGCAATTTTTCGAGGTCGCTATAATTTTCAGTGGACACGTGGTACTTCTTAATCTTCATCAGTTACCATTTTTAGTCGCCGCTTCTTTTATTCTCTCAGAACTTTCAAATATTTTATGTTGCTTTTTCAAGAATTATTACGTATATTTTATATATAATTTCGACGCGTATAATTATCTTTAAAGTTACGTTCGAACAGAATACGCAAGCAGAAATTTGTTACAATCTATTTAGTATGAAAAGAGCCATATTCTTCTTCTGTATAATGTAGATTGGTAAATTTGTTACTCTCGGAAGCAATTCACCGTCGTTTTATTCTCAAACGGACATATATCCTTGGTTTTCGAGCGTCGTCCTTTATCCTTTGTCATTTGTCCATTGCAACTGTTGAGAATGATCGATGTCCTCGACTAAAATCCATTTGCTTTTGGAAGAGTCTTCAAAATCATTATAAATCAAAACTGTAAATTTGAGAGAATAAAAAAATAAACGAGGTATTTCTTTTCCAGAAAAACACACATTTATAAAAAGCTAGAAACGTTAAGAAAAAGAAATTATTTTATTACTGATAATTTGTAAACTGTTAACAGCTCTTGTCACGGATTGAAACGAAGAGTAACATTTTCTAAAAATATCACTCCTGGTTTCTTTTCTAGAAAACCAGAATGAAGAAAGCTTGACAGATTATCTGGCAAAATTTATTTATCTGGCAAAAAGAACAGTTCGCGTGCGACGAAATTATCCGATATCTATCTCACAGTCGTGACGAGAAGTATTTCTGTGATTTATGGGTGCGATTGACCTCTTCGTCTAGTGTCGCTTGTGAAATATTTCAACAATCGCGAATATCTTAGTTCTATTGTGCACTTGGTGAAACTTGACAAAGAAGAAAGCCGATCAACGTTTACCGTTTCTCAACTAATTCTACAATTACTATACGCTCGTCTATTAATTATACAAACGAACCTTTCTACCTTTGTCGATGATTATCTCGAGGAACTTATTATTTCTTTGAAAAGGGAAGAGAAAATATGACATAAGAGATGGTAGGTACCATTGGAAAAATAATAGTAATAGTAAAAGTAATACATAAATGGTATACCGAGTTTTATTAATTCGCGAATTAATTTATTTGCGATAATTATGCTATTGTATTATAATTAAGTTACACTATGATTAGTTTTATTAGCGAGAAAATATAGCCTTTAGATAATATATCAAAGGAAGTTTTAACGGCCACTGGAAGAAATCAGGATCTTTTTATATCATCTTCGTTAACCTGTAAGAGACACCGCATGAACCCACCTTGAGGCATGCAAGATGACCACGAAGGACGATCGAAACGTATACCCATGACCACTACGAAACCTCAGATTCTTTCTTCATTCGTGTATCTCGATACCAAAGTGTATCCCAAGATATCGAGATCCCAGTATCTTATGCAGACATAAACCTTGATCTTGCTCCTTCCCATCGAACATCTTCTACGAACTCTCTAACAAAAATTAATTATATTAATATTCTAGGACGTTATATCGCAAGAATACAATTTAAGATGAATTTCTGAGAAATATCAATTTCATTTTGTATCGTGAAATAATGAAAATATTTCGAAAAGAGCAGGAATGACTCGTAGCGTTGGATTTTCGGAGAGTTGATTAAAATCAGGAACGGAAGAGAACCGAAGACCATGGTCATTTACATTGCTAGCAATTTAATCGGTGAGTCAAAGGTGTTCAGCAATTAATGAATAATGCAAAAGTATTTTATGCCCTCGGTGACACACGCGAAATTACTATAAATTATATAAATAAGCTATACATTAAGCTTATAGGCTCATAACCGTAACAATATTTTATATATAGTTTAATTATTGATAATATAATTTAATTCTCTGTATCTATGCATTAGCGTATAATAGTCGCGTACTGTTGTACCGTAGGCTTGAATTTTAAATATGTACAATTGTAATAGTTTGTTCTCCGGAAGAGAACCGGAGACCATGGTCGTCCACGTTGCCAGCAATTTGATCGGTGATTCGAAGGTGTTCAGCAATTAATGCATAATGCAAAAGTATTTTATTTCTTCGGTGACACGCGCGAGCGCGAAGGTCGGTGACCGGGGTTGACCAAACAGCGTGAAAAGCAAGGTGTGCCTTCGTAAATATAAGCATATGATACATTCCAGTGGGAGTATCGGAGAAAACGAGGAACAAAGGCGAAGAAGGGGGCTCACCAGCTCGGGAATATCGGACAGTGACGTCACGAACGCGTTCACCTCTTTACGTCACCGGAAATTCAAGTTCGCGAATGCTGGCTCGATGGTTGGTACTCGAAAAAATCCGGTTGCAACGCGAATAATATTCTCAAATACACGTCGAGTTTCTGCCGCTTGAATTCCATATTTTTATTAATCGACGAAATTAATTTTAACGAAAGAGAAATTTAAGAAACATAGCGTCGATGTGTAAACGTCAGAGGTATCCGACAATCTTGTTAAATGCTAGATAATTTCGATTGAACCCCGTGATTCTACGTACCTTTGTACAAAATAGAATTTGTGGTGTTCCTTTATGTGTCACGAATATTCGCCGACAATAAAATAAAGAATTCGAGTAATTTATTGGAGCTTCGAAATGCAGATTAATCGTGGTTCAAAATGCAGTTCGAAAGATACTAAATATCGGTGCAATGCACACAGAAAATCAAACCATTATAATTGTAAATATTTAAAATTCAAGTCTACGATAATACAGCATTCGACTATACTGAAGTAATGTAAACCTTGCATTCAAATTATACACTAGTGCAATAAACATAGAGAATCAAACCATTACAATTATAAATATTTAAAGTTCAAGTCTACGGTACTATAGCATTCGATTATTACACGTTAATGCAATAGATACAGAGAATTAAATTATATTATTATCTATAATTAAACTTCATATAAATTATTATTAAATAACATATCGATATAATATAATATACGAGCCTGTAATCTTAATGTAGCTTATTTACATAATTTCTAGTAATTTTAAATATCAGTAGAATAAACAAACCCTATATCAACACTAGAGATTTCAAGTCTATTACTTTTTGTTTATTTACGAATAAAATAATCGACTGACCGACCAATACACATTCCGCATCACAGACGCTCTCTAAAACGAAGAAACGAGGTGAAAAAATTTCCCGAGACTTTGAAATACGAATCACTACGTGATCGAGATGAAAACCTTTGGAATCTATCACCGAACCAATCATCAGGATAGGTTCCTCTTAACTGCCTGATGCCCAGGAGGTGTCAGCAACGTCCGGCATCGATCTAAACCTCTAGCAAAGATGTTACATAACAACTGAACGATCGAAACTGTAGATTAGAAGGATCGCTGGTAGAAAATGATCGTGGAAGAAAACGTGTTGTCGGATTCCTCGCGAGAGAAAGAAAGCGTGGGCAGTCGGAGGGACGAAGATAGCCTGAAGAGGAAGCCCGAAGACGCTGGCGTCGCCACGGTCGTCGGCCACGAAGAGGTCCGGCAGTGCTGCACCGAGCCTCGCGCTATATCGAGCCGAACACGCTCTTTCTCTCTCTCTCTCTCTTTCTCCACTCTCTCTCTCTCTGTTTCCCCGTGGACTTGGGTTCAGCCATCGTGGAAGACAGTTCGGGAGGCTTTCCCCTCTTTAGATGAGGACCTTTCGACGGCCGGTGGTGCAGGAACGGCGGGAAAGCTGGCCAGGAACGGAGTGATCGTCGGGCCAGGCTCGACGAGGAACAGGAGGTCCCATCATGGGCAACGCCACCACCAAGAGCCACTACAAGAGCCTGCCTGTCGCTGCCGCAAGGAGACCACGTTGGGAGGGATCAGGTAGACAGACACTGCTTCTCAATCCGTTCACCTTGCCTCTTACGTGACATTCTCGAGGGATCAACATCTCAAGCATAGGATCAACCGATCGCCATCTTGATCGAGGCCAGACATGCTATGAAGTTCGAAGTCACGCGTCAGGAGTTCTGGCAAACCTCTCTCCTTCGTTTCGCTTCCAACTCTCTGCCACAGTTTTTCTCCCCCCTTCAACCCCCTTTTCTCGCGAATTAAAGTGAATCGAGGGTTCATGGGGGTTCGGAAGGTGACTGTGGGGTGACACGGAGTTTCCGGTAACGGTGTCGCGAGAGTGACGATGTTGCGCGTGCTGTCTGACGATTGGCTTGCCGCGATAGTGGGATGATAGCTAAAATTAGGCTGCTTCTGCCGACAGATCTGTCAAGCCCGCGCATCGTTCGAGTGATCGGTAATGGACGTGGAATTGGGGTAATCGGCAAGTTCATTGGGTCAGTGGGATCGGCGATTTTCTATTTTCATCGCGTCGTCGGGAAGGTTAACGACGTTCGTCGAAATTTTAACTTGGTTTAATCAGTCTGGAATAACATCGCTCGGAGTTTTCCATGATAGTCAATGAGGAATCGTGTCTCTGTCAGTGGAAGCTCCTACAGAGGTTTATCCGAGGATCGTGTATTTATTTACTATCAAATCAACCGGCAATCCAAAATTAACTCGGACGCGTTCGCCGCGTTTATTTTAATAGCCGATGGTCGGTCGGTTACGGGATGGTTGTACCCAGTGAAAATACGATATATCCGATGAAAAATATTCCTGCCTACCTCTGTATCGTGTATTCCGAAAGCTGCGAGATTTTATTATTAACCAAACCATGCTTGACTTGTTTCTTCGAAAAAATTCGCAAACTCTGAGAATGTCAACCTCGTTTGCAAGATGAAATACATAATTTTGTGTGCCCATGGAAATACACTTTTTCAAATAACTCTTTTCTCCTTTGACCATATGTTCGATAGGTAATTAATTGGCATGAGTTTTGACGGACACACGATCGATCCAAGAAACGACTGGCACGTTGTAAAAGAGCAACGAAGACACGCTGGTGTCTGATATCGACTCGCAGTATCGCATAGTTGTTCCTTGTTAATAAAAATATGTTCAATTCACTTTTTCGAATAATCTCTTCTATGTTCGATTTGATAATTAATTGTCATATGTTTTAATGGACAGATAATCGATTGAAAGAACGACAGGTATGTTGTAAAAGAGCAACAAAGACAAGCTAATGTCTGACATCGACTCGGAGTAATCGCATAGTTGTTCCTTGTTAGTAAAAATATGACCAATTCATTTTTTCGAATAATCCCTTCTATGTTTGGTTTGGTAATTAATTAGCGTAAGTTTTAAAGGGCAGATAATCGATGGGAAGAACGACAGGCATGTTGTAAAAGAGGAACGAAGTTGTAGAAGAGTATCGCATAGTTGTTCCTACCCTGAGGACAGCGAGGTAGCGGCCCTAGGATTGCCAAACAGTTTCAAATTTTATTTTGGGAGCGCCACCTGCGAACCTGTATTAGAGAACGTGTGTTCTACGCATATGTGAGCATCGTTCTGGCACGTGCGAGCTTTCTGTGAACTTATTAACCAGCGGGCCCGTTTATATACCGTCAGCCGAGCTAATGACACCGTCTCTCGAAAATACAACGTAACGCTTATTGTCTAACGATGATCAGAAATGAAAGCAAAGTTACTAGACGTCTGATCTAACATCCAAAATGGCGAATTAGATACACAGACGTTCTATAATAACGTCGGATTGTGTTTTATACTGTTTCTTTTCTACTCGATTTTTCACGTCGATTTAGAAATTGTAAAATACTGCTACAGAAACAGATTTAAGAGATATTGTTTAACATTTGTCAAGGAATCTTCGCGGTTGTTTCAATTATTATAATAACGTCTACTATTTCTCTTCTACTCGATTTTTCACGTCCACTTGGAAAGTGTAAAATACTAGTACAGAAACAAATTTAGATGATATTGTTAAACATTTGGTAAGGAATCTTCGCGTTTGTTTCAATTTTTAAGGAATTCTGGGAATTAACGTTAGAGGAAGTTTAATTTAGAGTATCAAATTCATTCTAACAATTACGACTAACAGCACTCCAATTGTGCCAAAATAATCTAGCAGACTGTTTAAAAATAAAAGGCATTTTAATATATATGTATAAAATATCGTCGAACTGTGTTGCTAAGTTTAGTCTCCAAATGAATCGTGAAAAAAAGACTCGATTGCGAATAAATCGTAAGAGATAAGAAATTAAACTGCAAATAAATGAAAGAAGGAGTAGGAAATTCGATTCGTAATGCATTATGAAAAATAATGGAAAGGAACGCGAGATTAAAAATTTCCCATTTCAGAGCTTCCGGCACCACCGGAAAACCGATTTCAATACCAGGAGCGGACGAATCGTAGTCATAACGAATTGTGAAAAAAATTCGTAACAAATTATAAAAAAAATTCATGGCGAACTATAAAAAAAATTCGTAGCGAATTTTGAGAAAAATTCGTAACGAATTATAGTAAAAACAAAGGGTGGGAACGCGAGATGATAAAAATTTGGCATTTCAGAGCTTCCGGCACCACCGGAAAAGCCGATTTTAATTCTAGGAGCGAACGAATCTCAATCGTTACAAATTACGAAAAAAATTCGTAGTAAATCATGAAAAATATTCGTAACAAATTATGAAGAAACAAAGGAAACGAACACGAGATGATAAAGAATTGGTATTTCAGGGCTTCCGGCACCACCAGGAAAGCCGATTTTAATCCCAGGAGCGGACGAATCACAACCGGATGTGGTGGCCATTCGCTGGGAGAGGTCACCGAGTAACGGTGGCTCGGCGATCGTCGGCTACCTGGTGGAACATCGAAGGCTTGGCTCTCAGCATTGGGTACGCAGCACGCCAGGGCTTTGCACCTTCCCGGAACTGACCTTGAGCGGCCTCGAACCAGGATGGCGCTACCAATTCAGGGTCAGGGCTCAGAACGCGGTTGGTCTCTCTCGACCCAGCGACATCTCCGACCCTCTGACAGTCACCTTGCAGAGATCCGCCGCATCCGCGCCCTACTTCGACCTTGAGGTCAAGGACACCACCGTCCTCGAGAACGAACAGGTAAATTCGATCGATTAAATCAGCCCTAATTCGATCATACTCTATCTTCTGAAAATATTAGACAAGCCGAAAAGTAATTAAAATGTATCTTTGTTGGCGAGAAACATTTATTTATAGTAGAAACCTTATATTTTAACGAAGAAAATAATTTTCAACAGCTTTCACCAGCGTATAGGCAGCTGTTCGATTTCCTTTTTTGTAAAAGCCCTTCGATTTTGCATTGAGAAATTTTTCCAAGTGCTTGTTCGCTTGTTCAGTTCACTTGTTTAATGATTTTACCTCTTAATGTATGCTCTAACGATCTAAACAGGTGACAATCCAAAGGTAGAAGTTCCAATCCAAGCTCCCTAAGTTTTTCCTGTGTTATTTTTGCAGCACGAAGCCTCGCGTTATCGCGTCAAAGGATTCTTTTTTGTAATCGATGAAAACACATCGTTTTTGTAACATTTTCGAGATCTTCATTCCCTCGAGTTGTTGTCATGTAACAGTCTGACCAGGTTCGAGCAATTCATAGCGTATGATTCCTGAAAAATCTCACTGAACGTAAGGAAGAAGCTTCTTTATTGTTAACGATGGTTTAAGTGTTGCGATAGGAGCTTCTCTAGGAGTACGCCATTGTTTCCTTCCTACAGAATTATCGTATAACACCCGCTTCTCATCTCCAGTTATAATTTGTCGCAAAAAGGGATCGATTTCGTAATATAGAAACGTGATAAAATGATAACAATTCGATTCAATTTGTTGTTATAGCGCATGCAGCTATTGCAATATTTCGAGGTAGTTCTGAAAATGTCTCACCATCGATAAATTTGGACATTTTAAATCCCACGGTGCCCCAAAAAAGTTAAAAAGAATTTTCGTTTCTTTTTACACTCAGGCTGAATTTGTCGTGCGATTTACCGGGTCACCGTTGCCGAAGATCGGATGGTTCAAGGACGGTTTCGAGATCTTCAGCAGCAGGCGAACGAGAATCATCACTGACAGTGGCAGAAGTGTTCTTCTGATTCATCAAACGGCGCTGAATGACGAGGGTGAAATAAAATGCACTGCCACCAACAGAGCTGGCCATGCTAGCAGCAAAGCGAGACTAATCCTGGAAGGTTTACAGATTAAAAAATTATTTAAAAGTTTCATTGATATCTAGAATAATGTTCCGAAGGAACGAGATTACATTTTTTAACGACGTTTTGTAAAATCAGCTCCACCAAAGATACGACTGCCGCGTTTGTACGAGGATGGCCTCCTTTTCGAGCAAGACGAAACGATCAGGTTAAAGGTGTCATTAGCTGGAAGACCTCCGCCTTCGGTAATTTGGTACCATGACGGTGAAGTGGTTTCAAACGACCAGAGGCATGTGTTCGAGACGATGGACGGTGAATCGGTTCTGAAAATCCCCGATGCCAAACGAATCGACAGAGGAGAATATACTGTCAAAGCGATAAATAAACTCGGGGAGGACACGTCGTCGTTTCTGGTTACTGTCACAGGTAAATATATCTCACACCTGATTTCTCGTGTAACATGGTTTTTATTTTAATCTTATTTAAATTTTATTTGTTTATTGGTTATTATCATAAATAAATATAAATATATCTCACATCTGATTTTCCTGGTAACATGGTGGTCTTTATTCGTTAAATTTTGGTTTTTATTCTCACCTTATATCAAATTTTATCTGTTGTTTTATTCGTTATTGTTGTAAATAAATATAAATATATCTCACACCTGATTTCTCGTGTAACATGGTCTTTATTCGTTACATTTCGGTCTTTACTTTTATTTTATTTCAAATTTTATCTGTTTATTTACTCGTGTATTATTTACAGATCGACCTGCTGCTCCTGGGAAAGCGACAGTTACGATGACATTAGGCAGATCGGTGACACTGTCATGGAACGAGCCAGAGGACGATGGTGGTTGCAAAATTGGCACATATGTCGTGGAGTACTACAGAGTTAGTGATGAACGTTACATTGGAATTATCCACTTCGTGTCTACTTCTGTAACACTTTATTAATAATTCGTTGATGTTTGAAATCGTTTGGCAGGTCGGTTGGGACGTGTGGCTGAAGGCAATCACGAGCAGACAGACGAAAGCAACGTTATCCGAGTTGATCGAAGGATCCGAGTATAAATTCCGAGTGAAAGCGGAAAATCCTTATGGCATGAGCGAGCCTAGCGAGGAGAGCGACGTAATCTTCATTCCAGATTTGAAAAGAGGGTATATTCAACTCCTAATTAAACAATTAAGAACAAACGTAACATTCGTTAAAAGCTATAACATCCAAATTTTTTGACAAGAAACGAGAAAATTTGACGAAAACAGAATGACCACATGATTCTAAAGTACAAATATTATGATTCCCTGGAATATTTAGCATAATGACACCGTCGTTGAGCGGAAAGTCACAGAGTCACAGAGAAATTAGATCACGAGAGAAACGGGAAGTGAGTTTCGCGGTACCTAGTCAAAGAACCAGGAGTCTGACAAGAGAAGAAGCTCGAAACCGAGACGAAGACGATTTTGGACCAGCTAGTCGATCGGTGTCGGCTCAAAGACTAGGAGGAAGGCCATCCAGAGCCGACAGCAGGGTAACATTCGCTCTGGACACGATGGACAAGTCCGAACCACCTGTTCCACCGGCTAGATCCAAGGATCATTCCACTTCGAAGTTCGACAGTCAGGTTGGGAATCACGTAGATCGTTCAACCGTGAACGCGAATGTACCAAGCAACGAGGTGAGCAGAAAAAAATAATAATAAATAATATAAAATATATAATATAATATAAAAATAAATAGTAAAATATTTAACGCTAGATTTACCTATTTA